>NAOQ01000307.1:46112-74172 GCA_002751075.1 Ichthyophonus hoferi
ATTTTGTATCTAAGTTTTTAACAGCGTATTTGATTTTTTTGAAGGTCATGTTTGTTAAATGTAGATACATATAAAACATGAATAAATTAACTATAGTTATAGTCAATCAATTAATTAATGTTGGGTTCCAAAGTATTCCATATATAAAATGTTATATTTAGAACGTATAAAACCTAGCATTAATTAATCCGAAGAGTATAACTATAGTCACGTTGCCTATACTGGACAAGTAGATATATTTGACAATAACAACTCACTACACAGGCTAAAATTGACATTTTTTACTCTCCCACACCTATAACAAAAAATTCACGTTCTGTTAGTCATAACAGTGGCATGAACAACCATTCCAAACTTGAACCTAATTTTTACATCAAAATCTAACCCCAAACTTTAGTGCATATGCATCCTATAGGCATTGTTTGATGATTACGTGAAAAAGGCATCTGTTTTTTACTTTCACCGTGAGGGTACGTCAGAATATCAACCGTAACTTGCCGATTTTAGTTTGTATCGTTATCGCATTCATTTTTTAATGGCAACCACAATTGCCAGCTAAGAAATAAATAAGGCCAAAAGAACTTTATTTAGTACAACTACAAAAACAAGGGATGGATCTTGCCACATATTGGACCATTTTATACTTACTAAATATATCATACTATATATAGCATATTATATATAGCATACTTGATAATCTGATTATTAATTAATCAAATAAACAAAGGTTATTTTCTCACAGCCCAATCTCAATTAATTAATTCATACGGTTGCTTTTCAACTATGTTGTGTTGTGCATGTAGGTTTATTGAACACCAATAATATCTTCCTAGGGTAGTAGTTGTTTCAATTGGCGTACATTATCCATGACATCCTCACTTGGGCTAGTTACTTTCACACTACAGGCTTTTAGACCAGGACAAGCCACTAGTGGGAGATAGTCCTCGCACAATACTCCACTGAAATTCAGTCGCCTCAGAGAGGGATGACCAACCAGAGGGTCAATTGATGGCATATCTATCAATATAAAGCGAATGTCTCTCAGTCTTAAACACTCACTGAGTGCCTGGAAGTCATCTATACGGCGACAGGCACGTAAAGTCAATGAAGAGAGCAATGGTAGGGCAGGAAGGGCGGAGATATCTCTAAGAGAGCACATTAAAACCATGGTCAATTTCTGTAGTCTTGGTGCTACAGATGGTAAAAAGTCTAGATTCATACAGCCACATAATGACAAACTAAGACTGTGAAGACGAGGGAAGTGAGGAAGAGAAGCTATGACGTCATGTCCTAAATGACCAAGGCTCAGTTCCTGTAGATCTACATGGGGGGCAAGGAATGATAGATCGTTAATTTCTAATCGACCTAAATCGAGATGGGTTAGTAGGGGTAGGGTGTCACGGGAGGATAGGATATCCATGTCACATTGCCGTAACGGCATATCATGCAGTTGTAGGCGGGTAATACGACTTAATTCAATAATATCAGTTATACAAAATGGCTGGTAGCCCAGTACTGCAAGTGAAGCAATATTGTGGCAGCTAGCTACTACACTGTTTGGCGTTGTTGCACGCCGACGGCTATTGCATGCCAGTCGCACGTGCTTTAAATTTGTACATGAACTGAGAGAGGGCATCTGGATAGGAATATAAATATATGTCAGTAATAAAAGAAGTATACATGTATCCATATCAGGATTTTTGCAAACAGATCACGGTTCTGCACAACTTTAGACGTAGATGTAGAATCTTAAGGAATATAATTCGTAAGGATGAATGCAGATATACACGATAATGAGTTAGACAGTAAAAAAGTAAGCAAGGAAATGGGTAAGTGTACATAGATGTATGCGTAATGAATGTATGTCAGCGTGATAGAGAGTAGGTTGGAAGATGAAAGTGAAAAGCTGAGGACCTTTAGGGCATTATAAAAATGCTTATATGGAAAAAAAAATCACGCAAGCGTATTCATGAAGAGACATACGCATAAATAAATAAATATATGCATACATACATACATATACACATTAGATTGCTCATTTATATGCCTCTCATCTACACAGTCTTTAAAAGAATAACCCTGATTATATAACACACATATCCTCTCTACTATGAATACGCATGTACATCTATAAATAAAATAAAATAATAAATAACCAATTCAAAGAAGGAAAATACATAGAAACTAACACAATCCACCAATCACTTACTGGTACACCTGCCATCTCAACGACCTGCAGGATAATGGTAATTAGGTAAGTAGCCAAGGAAATATTCTCCAGACTATTCTTATCGATATTACTGCATCGCATAACAATCCTCTCCAATCGCTTGAAGAATGGGACTTTAATCACGTTGCATTGGCGGGCATAAACTGTCAAATCCACCAAATTGGTACAGAACTCCAGGAATGATAGATCCATAGATCCACCCATCGCATCTTCATCGATCTCGATAGATAATTCGTTAAGAGATGGGCCAAGGGATTTTAAGAGTGATACTATAAAGTTGGTTTTGTGTGGTGCGGGTAGGATTAATCGTAGGGATGTAACATTAGGCAGCGAATAAAGAATAGGCGATAGAATGGTGGGACTACCTGTTCCCAATGTGATTTCAACCTCTTTAATTGACCAATGCCAAGCCCGGATTCCATGCATTAAAACTGTATCGTTATACTCCTGTTCCGTATTTGAGAAACAGATAGAGAGGGAAGTATAGCCCGATGACAGGCTACGAGAAAGACCACAGAAGGATTTTGATACAAGGGTGCAAGATAATCGATCATTCAATGGTAGCATACGGAAAATATGTTGAATGAGCTCAGAGGGCAGGTCCATAATAGGAAATACTGTAGGAGAAAGAGAGAGGGAGGAAAGAGACTGGCAGAGGGCTGGAGTGTGGCAATGTAGTATCAATAACATGGAAGAGAGAAAGAAGAAAAGAGAAAGAGGAGAGAGAGGGAGTGAGTGAGAGAAAGACGAAGAAAAGGAGAGAGAGATAGAGATAGAAGGAAAGGGAAAGTGGCTAGGTGCATAAATCTTAGCAGGTTATATCATATAAGCTTGATCATATGTATAAGCGTGTATAGCTGTAAGCTTGTGTATGTGTACAGTAGCAATCCATTAGATATATCTTTAAATAAATGTGTCAATGTGTAAATAGCTATGTTCAAGCTTATGTTCCCATAAATGAATATATATATATAAGTAAGCATATATATCAATATGGGACAGGGAGTGTGGAGATGTGTGTACATGTGCTTAAATATTATCAAATAAACTCGATACCATGAAACAAATATATACATATAAGATCATATACAGTAATGTACTAGTTTATAATAGGGACGTACCGATAGGTATAGAAAAAACGCGCATGGTTGCATAACAGACATTTAAACTTAATTACATTCCCCATGAAGATACACAGGCAAGTATAGTTTCACAACTACAACTAACCCCATACCCTAGGCCTACCTTCTGAACCCATGCTTGTGTTTGGGGTCGCCATACTGCTGCTATATTTATGTGCTTATATATATATATAAAGATATACCAATAGGTTATTATAAAAAGAGAGTCGGAAAGAGCACTAAACAAGTATATGAACATATATTTATATTGTATGTTGATATGTTGATATATAAACATAGGGATAAGAGATTCTACAGACGGATGGCAAAGACAATAAATAACTCAGCATAATAGTTTATGAAAATTGATGATATTCTATGTAATTATATGAAGTTGTAGAGATATCGAGAATATAAGAAATAGCACATGTTCATGAGTTTTTAATGGCAAAGACGTTGGCATGACATTTTGTTGAAATATATATTTATTTGGAAATTGGTGAAATTTCACGACAACGAGAATATGCTCGACATGTATTGGTTATATTGCCTAATATAACCTACCCTATTCTATATAACTACAAGCCAAAAAAAAATAGATACTAGACCATTTTTTATAACACTGCCTTTTTTATTAGGGCTTCATTTATATTTCATTGCTTTGTTACAATTAATATTTTTGTTTTTAATGCTATAATATTATGTTCTCAAATAGTTTGGGGTAGAAAATAATGATTAATTAACGATTGATTAACCACTAATCCAATTTTGATGGCTAATTAGCGATTAAGCGATGCCATCTGCAGTTGTTTGGCAATTCATAATGAAACAACAAAACTCTTTTATGTTTTGGCCCATAAAGTTGTAATATTTCAAATCTAATATTGTAAAATTTTAAATTTTAAAATTCATTAAGTCAAAAATTCTACCCCTATTTATTAATATTTGAATGTACATATTTTTAAAAGAACTCAAAATATATAAAGGTCCAATACTAAGTACTTTCCTTAGAGTATAAAATTAACCCAACGAGAGTCTTGCAAACCTGTTATATATTTTTCATTGAGTAATGATATCAATTCCAAATGTGACAGACTTGATTTTTCTGTGATTATCCAATAACGGCAAATCAGAGAGTCTACGGTAGGCTACGGAAATCTGTACAAATGAATATGATGCATTGAACTATAATCATATCAAATAGAATAATCATCAAAATGGATTTTTAAAGCCTCTACAAAGTTGATTTTGGACAAGCCTAAAGTCGCCTATATCATGTATGATTTAGCCCAACATACAGTGTAACATCGTAACATAACGCCTTTCAAAATACCATCAGACCAGTTCATGTGTATTTATTATTGCCAAAGCCAAAGTAAACTATCTCTCATCCGTATTACCATCTCTACTCCATTTACAACAAATGCTCTACTAGATCAATTTGGAATCTCATTGGGTCATCAGCCAGTAACTGGCTGCCCAACTAACTGCGTTTTCCAAGCTTTATGAACATAGTGGGCCTACCCCTTAGCTTCTGCTGAATTACTTAATAGTAACATGTTGTAGCATATATGTACTCTGTGTATGCAAATGGACTCCTTTAAACACCTCGTAATCCGATATGCCTTCATTTATAAATGAATATAGGGCATATGGAATAAATATCTTGCAACCTATTTCCAACACAACATGAAAGGTCGTGACGCACAGTTTAATTTCTTTATTGGATGATAGAGGCTATTTTATTATATAGGTAAAACATTTGTGAGCATAATCAACGTATTTCATATACTTTAAATGAAAATTCTTTAAATACTTACGCGCAGATAGTGGGTTATAGCGTAATCATACTATTGGATATCAAAATTATATCTAGTTAAACATAGTCAAAATAGTAAAAACAGAACAAAACGAAGGTATAAAGGACATCAAGATAGTCGTTTGTAATTCAAGATTTTAATATAAATCAATACAAATCAAGATAGACATTTGCATGCTATTGATTGATAGATAGGCAGGAGATCCACTTTATAGTAAAAATTATCGAGTAAGGCGAGATCGACTAGTAGAAAAATCAAAATCGATATTGACTGTTGCACACGCATAAGACTGTATAACTAAGGAGAAATTAGGACTAATATGTTAATTTGATATTTAGCAAGAGGCTGTCAGTCATATTACACATAAACAATCTCTGTGTAAGATGGATAAAAGGGACAGCCATTACTGAGATCATAGAAAACGTCTGTAGCACAGTACAGAATAGTAACATAAGAAGTTTATAATAAAGAAAGTTATTTGGTATTCAGCATGCCTGGAAATTGTATTTAAATATTTTATGAATTAAATAATATTCAACAACAAAGTAATTTTGAGTAAGATGAAGGACTTGAGACTCGACTCATGCCTATATTTCAAGGGAGAGTAATAGGTACAATAATCCTAGAATATAGCAGGCACAAACAGGTGCTTCAAGTATTTTGCTGTCCTCTGGTCTACTAGATTTTAAAATAAAAAAATTCAATATGGCATTGGAAGATAAGCCTATTTTAAAGCAATCATAATTCTCATTGGGGAACCTCAGAGACTCGCATAAAGCAATACATTTCTACCGTTAACTATGCTTTACTTATACAAGATAAATATTATTTTCTATTCGTTTATTTATATATTTATAATTTGTATTGGCTATTTGTATCAGATATCTTTTAATATCACGAAGTATAAATTTACTGAACGATTTGACCCAGTTGTTCAAAACGTCAAGCATTCAATGCAGCCTTATGTCTACCTACCTCATGAAAACTAGTTTTTGTTCCGATTGATTGTTTACGTGTGCTCTAATTTTATGTTTGTAATTGTTATATACGATAGGCATAACATAAGTAGGAGTGTATTTTCAAATACTTTAAAAGGAAAAAACTATCTTACGAAAGGAAAAGAAAATCACACGGGGGTATTTTATAGGTAAGAATCATTTTTTGTGTGTATGTGAGAATGACAAACGATTATTTTCCTAGTTGTTTTCAGCAACCATGTTTTATAGACGACATTTCTCTTCGTATTATTTTTGCGTCAGAATTGGAGAGTTGGAATATTAGGTTTTCCTACGGTTGACGACATGTTGCATTCCTTTTTCTTTTTTTGGGCAGCTTCTAGGACTGTACGTGCTCTTCAGTAAGGGAAAGACTTCAACTATGAAGCAAAAAAATAGTATTGAGACTGAGACAGGAAGTGAAAGACAGGATACTTTATTTTTTATTTACTTGATTTGAGTAGACATTTCTCTAAAAGTAAAGAAGAAGAAAAAAACTTTACTACAAAAGATGGGCAAACAACGAATAATATACGTGCTTACATCGGTTTGCGGCTGGAGATAATTTCGAGGGGAGGGAACGACATATATTGTTATATGATGATTTTTAAGAGACGGAAGGAGTAGAGTAAATGTGAAAAGATACAGAAGTGAGGAAGGAAATGAGAAAGATATTTGGAAAAATCAAATACTTTGTAAGATTCTTTTTTTTAATGCATACTTTTATTGTGTCGGATGAAGGAATATAAACATTAGAATTTTAGAAAGGACAGAAAACATGATAATGAAAAGAAGAAGAAAAAACTATGCGAAATTATGCTTCGTTCAATTGTTTTTTCGACCCATTGACTATTGCGAGAATTATCAACGTATTATCATTATTTTGGAAGGGAAATATCCAAAGTACCTGCTATATAGTTTCCCGGACTGTTCAGAAAAGGAAAAGAAAGGCATCTCCACTTGCTATGGGAGCCCATATTCGTTTGCATTTACGTTTGCTGTCTTCGACCTTTCTCTGCAAAACCAATTTTTTATTACAAGTTCTTGTTGTCAAAACCCGCTTAGATATGTTCCGTTCGCTCCATCATTCTATCCGTTGTTATGACCTTTTACTGGAGTGGAGCTTTACTCCGCAAGGTATTTTCTATAGGGACATTATAATAATCATACAACAATCAACAAAGGAACAAGCAAGATAACCAAGGAGGAACAAATGGATGGAAATGGTTATGGATTGTTAGCGAGACAAAAGAATCATGCCATATAGGGAGAGAAAGAACTTTTTTATTCACGAACACATAAGTTCATAAGTGTATCTTTATGACACTGATAAAAAACACTTTAATCTTCATAATATTTTTCGATGCACGCTTCATATACTTATTCTATAAACTCGTTTCGTATCTATTGCGAGAGTAAATATCCACACCATCCATCTCCAGAGCTCCTTTATATCTTTTCCCATAACATAACATAACATATAACCCCATCTATGACCCGTCCACCTATCCTTTATTCCACCATACATTAAGGTCATACGTCATGCATCATATCTTATACATATCCTAGTCGGTACCAGTACACAATCTCTTCCTTCAGGATGGCGACATCGTGTTTCATTTTCCCTTCCCATCTCCCGAGGCCTCTACACAATTTAACTAATGAATTAACGAATTTTTACACCATCACCTAGCAACGCCTGACCGTCATTGTCATTCCTTCTCCTTCTATGCCGTCTAGCGCGTATTTCTCTACCTTGTACTTTCTTACTATATATATTCTTGCTTCTACCGTCTTTCGCGCACACACACTCTCTTTCTCCCTCTTTCTCTTTATCCCTATCTACTATTACTATCATAACCCCACACCCCACCTCTATATGTTGTCTTTTGCCTTTATTTTATATTTCTTTCTTTATTCTTTCAGTGCATCGTGAATCGTTACAGCCTACAGGGACCTTTTCTTCATTTTCGTTGGATCATCACCCATCAGTTTCTTGGATAAGTAAGTTCATCATAATGACATTTAGTAACTTTTTTTTTTGCTAAAGTAACCCACATATATATTTTATGTTTTGCACCCTTTTATACACGTTTCCCTTTTCATATCATATCTATATACTAACTCTAGCTCTATCATATCTGTCTTCTCACTCTAGGTTACGACCCTGTGACGTTAATTGTATTGCCGAGATGGACAAGGGTGAGGATTGTTATTACTTTCTCAACAGCATCTGCAATAAGGTATTCTTACATTTTAACTCATTTTAACATAGCCATTCTTTGCTTTTGATTTGCCAAAAATTGTTCTAGTTTTTTTATACATGATCTGTGACAAAGAGCATAAAAGATTGCATAAACGCACTGTTGAACCGCCTCTGTAATATTTATATTCTAATAACGTGTGATATTAGGGCAATGATTATCAAGAGGACCGCACAGTTTTGTATTGTTTGAATTAATAGGATAGTACATATATTAAATATTTAATTTATTGTATTGGCCTATTAAATGTAAATACTAACAAAAGCGCACAGTCGGCAGTTTATTAATCAACAATTAATTAAAACCAATTAATATATCCCTGGCATTATTTAACTAACCGATGGGGTTTGGTCAGGGTGCGCACTGTACCTATCGCCATGTAGAGGCGTGTAAAACTACATCCCGATCATGTGATTCGTGGTCATCAATAGGACTGTGTGAACTGAGTGGTTGTCCATACAGACACCCTAATATGACAGTAAGTAAGATATATATATATTTACTGTGTACGTTTCTTTTTCGTCTTTGTTCTTTTTTTTCTTTTTCTTATTTATTTGCTCTCTTTCTCTTTCTCCCTCTCCTATGTATATATGTACGTATGAATACAAATGGGTGGTCTTTCTAAATATAAATATCTTTACTTATCTGCGTCTATATGAAAGTGTGTACATATTCACATAATAACACGATTATATACCTATTAACATTATCAATTATCCCTGGGTCAAGAGAATTATAATACTATAATGAATGTTGTTTTTATATTTTTCTTTGGAGGTAGAGACTAAAAACCAACCAAGATACCAAAAAACAATTAACAGTAAAAATGAAAAAACTTGAATACATTAACACAAGCCAATTCATCATTAAGATTAAGATTTAATTTTTGATATTTCAATATTTTTGATAGGGCTACATAGTGATTAGTTCAATCAATCTACCATCCATTTGCTATTAATTTCTTTTAAAAAGGTATATTTTGGTGTGTTTTGGCCAATCCATCTATCTATACAAGCAAGCATAAATTTGCTTTCTTAAATGCAATAATATATGTGTAATTAGCAAAAAAAAGTGTCAAAATTTAATTATCAGCCACCCTATTAACTTTCTAAACCTAATTATAATCGTAATCATAACCCAATTACAGCAGCAACAGGGATTTGACTACAATGCAGCGCCCTATAATAGACCAGGGCCGCTTTTCTACGATAGTTACCAGTCTGGGGCTATGTGTAAGTTCCAGTTTGCCCCTGGAGGCTGCCTAAAGATGGGCACGTGCCCCTTTCTCCATGTCAACCGTAAGTACTAATGTATATTTTATATTATATTATATTATATTATATTATATTATATTATATTATGTGGAAAACCCCGAAATATAAATGTGTATTATGTATATATTATGCCTAGTTTATTTGTCATTTTTTAATATAGTGTCTAAACTATTTTAAATATGTTGTTTTCGTTTTATTGTTATTTGTTAGTATTATTACAAATTACCGAGTTTTTAATATTATATTGCATGTATTTTATTGGGTATTTCTAAAATGCAATAAACGTATATATTATAAATGTATAATTGAAGTATATATAGACCAATATTGTAGATGAGACGTTTAAGATAATAATAACCATGACAATTTCCTTTTCTGACACATAGAACCCCCTCAGAATCATCCGCTAATAACGGGCCACCTTCAGTTCCCTTTCCTTTTCGAGGTCCTCACAACCAAATTTCAAATTTTCCAATGGGGCAAAACCCCCCCATGTCATCTAAAACTGTGCACATAAACCCCAACATGGCTGCTCAAGCCAACAGAATTCTAACATATCCACAAGATCCATCGCTATCTTGGAGACAATTAGATGGTGATGCAGATCATTCTAACCATAAAAGGGAAAGAGTGAATGAGGAAGATGGAGTGTGCAAGCGGGGGAAAGGAGATGAGAATGATAATAGGATGACAATGCCACAGTCACCAGAACAGGAGGAGGAAGAGAGAGAGATGGGAGGGACACAGTTTGTAGTTCGTATAGATGATGATGATGAGAAAACTTGTCATAAAAATGTTGCTAGGAGAGAATCCAATCCAGTCCCACGTCAGATTAAAGGTGAGTAGGTGTGAGTGGTTGCATGATATGTGCATGCATTATCATAAGATGGATGGTAAGGGTATGATATGATGTTAATCCTATCGTTTAACCTAGCGTTGTGGCTTTGATAACATTAAGATAGATACTTTGCTTTGCCACCCTGTGTTGCAATATAGTTGTCATAAAGTTATTTTTATTTCGCATTCCACTCATTAATCATGACTGATTTATCACCTATTAGACGCTCCGATAGCATACTAATGTGATTCTACCACCCTTTCCCTCTATCCCTATAGGAGCCAATAAGGTCAGAGGACCTGCTGGTCTGGTTGCTATGGCTATGAATGCAGCACTGGTGGAAACTAGTTCACATTCTATTTCTTCGTCTGGTGCCACATCCAGAGGAAAGATACAGGCTGTACCAATTGGCGATAGAATACGGGTTGTGGGTCAGACACGTCCTACCCAATCACAACCCACTTCTTCCCTTGCTAGTAGACTTGGTACAAGAATCAATAGTAATAATAAGGAGAGTAAGGTATCCTCCACCTCTCCCCCTCGTCGTCAAGCACTAAAAGATAGATTAGGTGCCGTTGTCCAAACTGGGCGAATCATAGATAAGAGCAGCAAAGACACTGGCAAAGGACGCAGTGGTCCCACAGACAATAAGGCCAATTATCAATCACAGCATAAACAGGAACCTCTCCGGGCTGCCATGAGGCTACTCTCTGCTCCCGCTACCTCCCAAGTACTTACCAAACACACGGCCACATCCCCCCATCCAATTAAATCATCGACAAGTATGTCAACCACTAGCAATCAATCTCAAGCTTCGGCTCGACCAGTAAAAAAAGAAAACGTCCAGAATAAGGCAAAGAAATTGGATGGTTTGGGTGAGATCAAGATCAAATCACTAGCAGAAATCCTGGCGGAGAAGCGATCCCAAAAAGCAGCACAGGCAAAGGAAACAGATAATAGTAATAGTATGTCATCTTCGCAACAGACACCTGTCACTGTATCATCTACATCTACTCGCCCAGTTGGGCGTACCCTCCCACAACAGCCAACTAGTACTACTACTACTACTATGATTACCAGTAAACCTGTGCCGTCTGTTAAGACAGCTTCTGTCGGCAAGACTCCAGCAACCACAACGACAACCAAGCCCACCCCAGACCTCATACCCCAACCCATAACGAGTGTAGATAAAACTAAAGCGGAAGAGATTGTTGACGATGATGATGATTTTGAAATAACAGGAGTAGACATAGATGGTGGGGCGGATATGATGTATGATATCGATAATCTACTGGCCCTGTAGCCAACTGTAATCGTAGCCTTTTAAGGTTATACTTGCACCTGCTTAATTGTTTTTCAAATTTTCAGCTCATGCCGTGAGATCGTTGCGCGAGTTCCTTATTTTAACATACATATATCCTTGATAAATGGTTGTGCATTATTATTTACTTTGATATAAGACTGGGGTGCATACTTTTTTTCACTATGTTAGGTATATACGTATACTATTGCATAAGAGAATAATGAATATAAATGGAGGTACATATTATATTCACACGCAGTGCTGTTCTAACCCATAGTGTTTATATTATACCTGAGGTAATATCATAACTATCAGGAACCAGTCTATACAATAGATACATAAACAAACAGATTCAATAATTCTAACAACAATAAAGATAATCAACTTTTGAACTCTGGTTTTCCACTTAATAAAAGCTTTAATGCATGGTGTTATTTTTGTTGCATTTAATTGATTACATCAGCTATAAGATGCATAAACAATATTAATGAGGATAAATTACTGACTATTGATTTGTTGCCATATACTTGATTGTCATTTACTAAAAAATCAGTTGGTTCCAGTGCCTCTTTGAAGTGGTTATATAAAAGCACACGCATATATATTATACTATGTTATTATACATTACATTAGTGTTGTTATGACTGCATTGACTACCACTTAATTAGACTACTATTAAAAAAAAAAGTGCTACGTTCGCAAATCAATCGCTAATTCATTGCAATCCCGGGATTCACAAGATCTGGACCAATGCTCATGGCACACTACGATACCACACCAATCAACATATAGCCAGAAGCAACTCCCTGGAGGCGAAATTTCTAGATCCTCATAGACTTGTCATAGGTATACATACACGACAGTATTATATACTACTATATATGGCTACTGCATACATGTAATCTAAAAGAGGGTAGTATAAGATTAGTACATTACCGTAAAACCAGCGGTATAAGTTACTTTCACGGCTTATCGAACTCAACACTCGATTAACTATACCAAATTTGCTATCATAGCCAACTAAATTCAAGTATTAGCGATAGTTAATCTAGACTTATTAACTGAACACTACACATTACTTAACTACGGATACTGTTCTAGGCATATAAAGACATAAACTGTACTAGTAGTAAGGACAAGCAAACCACAATACACGGTTAGCAACAAACGGCATGCTTGCGGTGAGCCTGCCGAAAGACCCCACGAGAGTCACATGTCCAGAACACCATTATATTCGGTATTCCCTCAATTATTATCGGATAGAGGTCACAGGAACCTACCTATCTCTCACTTTTCTCAACATAATGTAGTACGTAGCAACAGGTTTCAAAGCATATCACGTTATCTATCGGTTATTAGCGTCGTTTGCGACGCATCTTAATATTTTAATGGTTATATTTCTATGCACTACCAGTCTTCATAAACCAAACATACAAATTTGTTATATATGATAATACAATGATTGTTTTTGAATATCATAATATAAATATATACATAGGCATTCGATATAAAATAGCCACAATACTTCTGTTATTGAATATTGTAAATTTTACACAAGATCACAAATCTTTTGCAATTCAAATCATTATCAATATATATGCACGTATATGCGCAGAACGATACGTCAACAGCAATGGGTTTTGAACATACGGTACATCTGTATATAGCATTTCCCCACAATCTTAAGCAACCTTTTTGCATGCACATTATGTACCCGACAATTTACAATACTCTTCAAATTAAACCCCTATATACTACCCAACAGCAACAGCAACATGTATACATATTAGAGTTAGTATTATCCAATGAAACCGGCAGCTCACAATAATATTTATTAGGGCTAGTTTATTTATTCTTCACAGAGTGATGGAATTTTTTCCCGAATACGTCATCAGTACCGCAACAACCTTCTTTAAATTTTTGACGCCCACACACAAAGTGACCTTCCGCCAAACAAATCAGCGCAAGCCTAGCAAAACTTACTTCCCCTAACAATCTTCACTTGGATGAAGATACATCATATTCACCACTTTTTTGTTACACACTTGTAATATTTGTGGCTGTACACCTGCTTCTTATCGCAGTATTTCAATGCAGGTCCATAACGTCCACCACACATCCAGTAAGCCTTGGGATCCCACTCAGCAGGGTAAGTGAAATACTTCTCATATTCCCAACCTTTAGGGCATTTGTACTCATAATAACCATATGGTAGACACTTGTAATATTTGTGGCTGTATACATAGTCCTTTGGGCAGTAATCTTTCACACCGTACTTGCCATTTTTACACTGCCAGAAACCACGAGGATCATTATGAACTGGGTATTTGGCATAACACTTATATTTCCTAATGTAAGGGCATTTGAACTTCTCATCACCATGTGGTACACATTCGTAGGCTTCGAGACTGTACTCATACTTCTCAGGGCAGTACTCCTTTTCTGGTTTATATCCATAACCATGACACTTCCAGTAAGCCTTGGATTCCCCCTTAACAGGGTAAGTTACAAAACCGTCATAGTCTCCAGTATTAGGGCATTCGAACTTGTAATCATAATGATCACCATATGGTAGACACTTGTAGTATTTCTCGCTGTACACCTCGTGATCAGGGCAGTATTTTAATTTGGTAGTTCCATGAGGTCCACACTTCCAATAAGCAGTGGGCTGCCACTCAACAGGGTAAGTGTCATAACCCTTAGAAGCCTAATTATCAGGGCATTGGAATTGGATAGGGCTCGCGCTGTAGGATAGGGTACTAAGAGCAGCTAAGGTAGCGCCTACTAGAACTGTTGATGCCATTGCAAATATAGGAAACTGTACTTGTTAGAACAAGTGTAATTGTGCAGTCCTACTGACAGTCGGTAAACCACTTTTATACTTTTTGTTTTTCAATGGTTGTTGATAGGATTGGATTAGTCATCTGGAATTAGATTATATAATTATACGTTTACATCTATTGGTAGGGTAAGACATATTTTATAGATCGGGTCTCCAATACCAATCATTGGAAGGTGCAGTAAATACAGGAATGTGTTGCACAATACTCATCGTTCATGTAATTTAGAGAAGCGTTGGATCTATTTATTGGCACTTGCTTGAATTTTAAACCCATATTAGCATAGCGAGAGCAAAACTGGATACGTCATTATCATATTTCAAGCCAAGTAAATTAAACATAATGAGTTTTGAACTGAAATGGAGCATTATAATTACATATATTATATTACTTGGTAATTAGTTCATTGTCGTTATATTTTTGAAAAAAATAATTTATTAAATACGATTATTTAATATTCCTCAAATGTTGTCCTTACTTAATTTTTTTGAAAGAGTCTTTTGAGGCCATCTTACGTGAGATTAATCTATTGCAAAGGCACATCTCCATTTCTCACTCTTTCCACTACCGCTTAAGTATTTAAATTGTATTTCACTGGTCAGTTAACTACACCTCTCTTGGATCTTGGAACAGCACATGTTACCCAATTACACCTCAATGTCACTCACGCTTTTTTCTTTTCTTCATCTATTGTTCTTCTTTAATAACATCACAGTATTGATAAATAAAATATATCCCGTTCGAAATATGCTCCTAGCAATACAAAGTAGCATTATAATAAGACACAATATTAAAAATATATATGCAGTATAACGAATGATGTCGTAAATAGATAGATAGCATTCTGGCAATGTTTTCATGACTATAGCTTGCCATAGCCAGTGGTCCCGCATTTATTAGTATGTGATTTTATTCTACAGAGTTTATCATTAGTGTTGTTTCGATCATAGTAATCTACAAACCAACACTTTAGGTCATTCTTACTCAAGCTCACATTGTTGTTCAAGAGATATAGAAGCCTTAGATAGATAGATATAAATATGCATTGGTTATTGGTTAGCTATGCACTCTTCTTTTGGATCTTGAAATGGCGCATATTATCTCATTAAACCTTAATATCACACAATTGTTTTTTCTACTATTTGTTTTTTTATTATTAATAACTTTACAGTATTGATGAATAAAACACATCCCTTTCAAAATACACTCATAGCATTACAAAGAAATATTTAATAAGACATAATATACAATATATATATATATATATATATAGTATGGCTAATAATGTTGTAGATACATAGATGACCCATTGCCAAAGGCTTTCATGGCTTATACTATAGGGTGCCATAGTTAGCAGCCCCGTTATTATATTATGTGATCTCATTCCATGGGCTTATCGTTAGCATCGCCTCGACCGTTGTAATCTACAAACCAAAGCTTTCGATCATTTCTGCTCAACGTCACGTCGTTGCTCAAGAGATTTAGAAGCCTTAGATAGATAGTTATAAATATTTATTGGTTAGCTATGTACTCGCTCTTTTGGATCTTGAGGTGACGCATATTATCCCATTGGACCTTAATATCACACAATTGTTTCTAACATTTCATGCTAATTACTTTATCTAGCACATCTGACCTAGCAGATCTTTCAATAATAGTTGTCTATTACGTATCTGTACATAATATAATAATATAATCACATAAGTTTATACATAGATGTAATTTTGTTTAATATTTTAATATTCCATTACTGTATAGTATAATCCTGCACTAAATATAAATTATCACTATTGCAGTATATATGTAAATCCTGAATAGTGTAGTGGTTTAGCACCTGGCACTTTGAATGCCATAACCCGAGTTCGAATCTCGGTTCGGGATATACTTTTAATTTTTTCTCCACATTCCCAAAAGTAAGGAAATTGTTGAAGTATAATGTTTTTATATAAAAATATGAGACCTGTGGAGTAACTTATTCAAGAAATGTGTTATATTTGATAATAAATATTATAATTTGGATTATATTAGGTTTTTGGCTATATGGTCAAGACAGTCCTCTAATTGCCAACTTATTGCTTTAGAGTTTTTATTGTTAAAACTTTAAATACTTCTTTATAAAGGGTTGCAATATAATGCGCATATTAATTAATGCGGTAGCAAAATATTTAAATGCTAGTTTGGGTTGATTTGAGTAAACATTGGTAGCTTAAAGCCTTTAAAAAATATAAAGTCAAATAAAATAATAAGCAAATAAGGAAAATAACAAATAAAATATATTTTTTTATTAAAAAGTGTAATATGATAAAAGGTTCCTATTTAAAAATTCTACAGTGTCAGTATATAATTTTTGGCTATAAACCTAAAATCAAGATCATCGGGTGATGGGATAATTGCTTTAGTTAAAATGCAAATTAGCATTTTATAACAAAAAACGGCTATAATAATATGGCATTCTTTTTAGTATATGCTAGCTATATCAGGGTTCTAAATGTAGAGATTCTCGGACAATTTATTTTAATTGTATTGTTGAAACTGTCAAATATCACTAATTAGCACTCGGTCCTTTTAGGGTTTCATGGAAACCAATCAATATGCTTTATTAAGGGTCCAGTAGAAGATAAACATTAGGCAGAACAAATTAAGGACTGATTTCTTATAGGTGCACTGCTTGGCAGTGTAGGGTATATAATAAAGTTACCGACAGTCAGTCGGTCTCTTTTATTTGGTAAACATCCATGGAGACGTTATCTAACAGAAAAACTCTTGTGTCTCCTTTTGTGAAGTTTGGTAGAAATCAATTAGGCATTTTAGTAAGTTATGCCAGACAAATTATATTTTTCAACAAAACTTAGGGTTCATATTTCTAGCATACTTCTGATACGGAAGATAGAACAGTCGTGCTTAGACCATCATATCGAGTAAGCCATACGAAGAAGCTTATCAAGTATAAGCGTTCTTCAAATAAGTGTGGACCTAGAAAACGCAGATCAATAAAGGAGACTACAATGAGGAAACTAATCAGCACTACAACGAACAATTTAGTGAGTGCCAGCTCAGGAGACTGAGTGGCATTCAACAGAAACAGTAAAAAAAGTAAAATATAGGGCTAACATGATATACCCTGTCTTTATCCTAAACCATTATCTTGACAATGACGCATGCCAGGTGGCAGACTATAGTGCAAGCAAAACTAGAAGCACCCGTTTCAACCACACAATTAATTTATACTACTCTAAACACGTGATGCGATGAGACTCAATTCGGATTATACTGTATAAATAAACTTTTATGGTATACGGGAATTAATCTCAATCTGAATCATTACTATGTAGGTTTGATAGATAATTTCCTTATTGCCATTAGATGTTAGCTAGATAATATATAATATTGATTAATAGGAGATATAAACGGTTGATCATTCAATCAGTTTGCAAATTAAGTTCTACACTAGGAATAAAAAACCAATTAAATATTGAAGTGTCAATCAATAAGTTGCTAATCAATTCGGATTCAACAGAACAAACGGTTTTAGCATTAGAGAGATGAATAGGTCTTTATACAGGTATGGAATGAGTCATTCGTATTCAGTA
Organism: Ichthyophonus hoferi; assembly: GCA_002751075.1. Lineage (NCBI taxonomy): Eukaryota > Ichthyosporea > Ichthyophonida > Ichthyophonidae > Ichthyophonus > Ichthyophonus hoferi. The sequence goes on from NAOQ01000307.1 coordinate 64,388, forward strand.
GAACAGATTAAATCAAAATAGGTTTTTACACAAAAAAGCATAAATACAAGGCTTCAAACAATAATAAAGAAACTGTACAGACCTGTAAAATCACGGTTAGAAAAAACATGTTCTGGCATAATTTGCATATATTTATGTCTCAATTGTATTTACACTATGTCTGTTATTTCTAGATAAGTTAAAATATACAGCCCAGATAGTTTTCTCAGATATTTTTCTAGAAGATCAACTACTTAAGTCAGATAATATTTCTCCTTCTAGTATAGTGTACTATTACAGTATATACACATACAGATGTAGATCATAACGATGACATATAATATAGTGGCAGGTAAAAGACTGAAGGCGTTGCTTACACAACATCACCAGGTTGAACTACAGGTAGAAGTAAATAGGACATAGACTTATCCTTTACTAAAAAAAAAAAGTTCAGATGTTACAGACATACAAAAATAGAATTTAGTATCACAGATACCATTTCTAATTCCAATATATATATACTTTATTGAGTACTTTTATCCAAGTGTACTTGTATCCTATCTAGTAGTTCTGACTTGTTCCCACTAACTTTTAGCCCTGAGGCAGACAAAAATGCTTTAAGTTGTGGAATAGTGAGCTTAGAGAGCTGTGTATAGAGGGAGGATTGGTGGGCATAAAGGTTAGAGCAAAGTGGACAAACATAATAACTTTATATATATATATAGCATATACAGCATAGCATAAATCCAAATAGTCATGATAATAACTAATTAATGCCAATTTATTAATTAGCTTATATATATAGTATATTACTTTCCATAACTATATAGGGGTCTGTCAGCTATAAAACATACACAGATACGCACCCATATATATATATATACATACCGTGTTGGCTCTGTAGTAAGCCATTACATTATCCTTTATATCCTCCCCTTGACACATCGTTTTTGCCACCCGACCTACCGTGGAAGGTGCCTGGTATTGCCATTTATAGTTAATACACAGCCTTATACGGTGATTTCCTCTATTGTATATTTTATTTTTCCTTTTATTAGTTACATCTTTTCCATTATACTCTTATCAACCAATCATAATAATCATATAAAAACTCCGTATTCACATATAATAGCCATAATTATATATATAAGCAAACCTGCTATTTCACCACTATATTATGTGCATATATATAACTCACCAGCAGCTGTTCTATTTTAAATTTTATTTATTTCCTGTTTTCACCCCCCTCAATTGCATAGTTGCTTGAAAAGTTATTGATTTTAAAATCAAGGGTAGCCAATCATAGCTTTTTAAATAATTTATAATATCTATAGAAATACAAAATACAATATGTAGTTTGTTGTATAAACATTAAATTTTCATAAATTTCGGTCAAAATATCAATATAAAAAATGTATCTATACACATTTATAATTGCAAGGTGAATTATATTACTAATAAGAGATAAGTACAAATCACATTAATTACTATATCTCCTTCCTATTTTGTAAATATATCATTGTCCAATTAAGACTTAAATGTACATTTTATATTTATCAATGTCCTGTTATTATTTCCCAGTTTAGTAATATTTACTTTCATTACCTTCCGTTTAGTGGCTCCATTACCTGAGGCCACAGGATCGTACCAATCAGGGTAGACCTACAGTGTAGGATAGTATAATAGTATGTAGAATAGGATAATATGTATATATGTAGGATAGCATATATGTATGATGGTATGATAGTATGCATGATAATATGTTAGTAGGTTAGTATGTATGTTTGGGGGCATGACAATATGTATGAAAGATAGTATAATAATGTAGTAGTATAATAGTATAATAGTATAATAATATAATAATATAACAATATAATAGTATAATAATATAGTAGTATAATAATATAGTAGTATAATAATATAATAGTATAATAATATAATAATATAACAATATAATAGTATAATAATATAGTAGTATAATAATATAACAGTATAATAATATAATAGTATAATAATATAGTAGTATGTATATGGTAAGATATTAGAAGCATCAACAGTTCAATGATCCGCTGCTATTATTCATAGTAAATAATGATAATAATTAATAATAATGATTTATCTAATAAGGTGTCTTCTTTTGCTTTTTAGCCAATCACCTTGGTTGTCTTATAGACCTATCACGGATGTATGCCTATGGAATAAACCAATCACACACGATATAGGTTGGTATACAAAGGATAACACATATAGAAGGATATGGAGAGAGAGAAAGAGAAAAGGAAATAGTAAAACTATAAATATCAAAATACCTGTGCTATAAATTCCGGTACGAGAGTACCGTTGATTCGTGCATCCTGTTCTATGACGTCAGGCTGTGTGGTGTCATTGGTCTCTTCCTCCTGATCCTTGAGGAGGGCAAGGGCTTCGAGGGTAGCATAATGTTTCTGAATAACTGATTTCATTGGATAGATATCATTAGGTAAGGTATATATATGGGCCATGAGTGGCTCCCATAGAGTTGGGGGGGTATAATTGCATATTTATTACTTTTAAAAATCAGGAAAGTTGTAATTAAACCCTGTACCGATAAAGCAATAATTAATTAATCATAATCAGAGTAATTAACTAACCTAATTGATTTGACAATGATCGGTAGTTCATTATGTAACAATGAACCATTGACCTATAATGAATATATTAATTATTAATTAACAAATCAAACATAACAAGTAGTAAATTTCAAAAACTACCTTACTATAGGCAAAACTATTCTAGCCCTATACACGATTAAGACGGCAAGGAAGACTAAGTAATAATTAACTCTTGATAATTTAATTAATAATGAAGTTTCATATTGGTATTATTGGATAGAACAAATTTAATACAAATTTCATGATAATAGTAGACCTGTAAGGTTGATGGGTTAATAAAATGTGTATAAGTATAAAAGTATATATGTATAGGTAAACACGGGTTGGAACATTTGCAGGTACACATGATAGCTATACAGGCATGTATTATGCATCTCCTTCCCTACCTGGATTACTAAACATCGTAGGATCAAACCCATCTATCCTCATACTATGCACTATTAACTTCATCTTTTCAATATCATTGTCATGGGCTGTATATAGAAACATGGAGTTAGCTATCATGTCATTACGCTGTACGGTATAGGGGACCACCCATCAGGTACAGCGTCATTAGGACGTGTTGCATATAACCACACTTTATGATATCATTATGACGTACTACTTATACCACTAAATATTAGGTATGGTATGTATAGCTAGAATCAACGGGTGCCTCCTCTAGAGCTAGATCATTACTGCATAGTAATTTTACGTAGTCCTTGGCTCTCTCGGAGGGGAGGTTTACAGGTAAATTACAAGAGACAGAGTGATTTATTGCCAATCAAATAATTTTTTAATAAATAAATATATAATAAACAACGATTAGACCAATCAGTGTACTTTATATTATTAGCAGCCAGTAAACAAGTATGATATCAGACAACATAATTCACCAAATATAGGAAGCAGTCAAAAGCACCACCTAGGATATTAGTAACCTAATCGTAATACAAAGTACAGGGGATAGTATGATAGGCTGGCTATAATTACAATAACTTTATATATCAATTTTCATTGGCTGCAGTGTTGATTAACCCTAATAACTTTCGTAGAGAAACTGGGGTAGGGTTTAATAAAACAATCTCCACCAATCGTCATATCTCTTTAAAGTATATATACATACATACACCTACCTCTATTCTCACCAACGGGCTCATAATTCAGCTTACGTAAGTCATTAGAGTAAGGTAAATAGATTATATGGAACCCTGGACCTTTATTAACCGCCCCTGATTCGTCCTTTTCACAGGCCTGCAATATCATGACGTTATATTTCCGTCATTAAGGAAGTAATAAGTATATGAAATGCTAGGCTGTAGATATAACTAATAATTGATTATACTTTATATCAGCCAGTAGGAGTTATATGTTAAATGATCTTACATCATTCTTATAAATATATGTATAGGAATGTTTTAATTGGATCCAATACATCATAAAATATAAAATAATATAACTATATCCAATATAGTATTGGTTATTTTATAAAATTAAATCTGAAGGATTATAATCTCATCTTGCTATAGATCTAGCTAATCATATAATGTTCTTTACTAACAGCCAATGGCTAACAGTTACCTTGTAACGCAATACCCAAGTATATATACTACAATTATACGTATACATACGTACATACATACATATACATACACATATACATAGATATACATACACATAATGCATAATACATATACATACACATATACATAGATATACATACACATAATGCATAATACATATACCTACACACACAAATACCTCAGCCCACCTGTGGTAGTAGAAAGGCAATCTTTGGTGTATTGCCCTGCCTAGTGAGTACTCTACAAAGTGGGCCCTGGCCCAACTCTAAACACTTTTGATGGAGGGCGGCAAAGGCCTGGACACTGCCTTTAATTACCTATTGGCCAATTATAAATAAATGTTAAAAATTTAATATTAAAAAAATGTTTCATTTAAAAATTCAAGTTAAAAATTTAAAGTTGCAAGTTACGATAATTTTTATATTTATATTTTAGGTATTATGTTGTTACGGGCGCTACACGAATGACACAGAGAGAATAAAATGTGACAGTAAAACATGACTTTTTTCTTGAATGTAAGCTAAATTTTAAAATAAATGCAGAATATTTGAAAGGGTTTAAAAATAAACAAAAAAAAAGATGACGTCAATATATTATGGTAGGCGCTAGATGATTCATAATGGAACACATGCCAAACACTAATTATTGGTCATCCCTGGGCCAATAGAAACACACAGAGTAAGACAGAAACAATGATTAAAAGCAATGCGCTTATTTTACATTTTAAAGTATATTTGTCCCTATCAAGTTGCTATCTTATAATCCCGTAATCCCAAAATTTGTGAGGAGAAACGACAGTTAATTAGTAGTTAATAAAAATTAAAGTCATCGATGCAACCAATCTATGGCCAATTTAAAATTACTTTCTTTATAAGAAAATATATAATTTAGAGCTATAAGAGATATTAAAGCCTATTATGTCAATCAACAGTAAGGAAATGTTTAATTAAAAATGATTTAAAGCAAGATAGTTCTAACCCCAATAATAGGGAAGCACCAAGAAACAGCAACCAATTTACTTGTAGGATTATTAATAAACAAATATAATTAGTATAAATTTTCAATAGAAAATATGTTGCTTTATATGGCATAAAGAAAGACATATAAAGGTGATACAAATCTCTATAAATAAAACCGTGCAATCTCATCCAATTAAACGTACATTTAGTATTTAATAGAGTAAGTAAAACAAGATGTATATATGAATACCTTTTCGTCAGGATAAATAAAGTCATTGGTTCTGATGTTGTGATAAATTTTAAGTTCCGTGAGCGGCTTAAATCCGAGTAGGGTCATACCTGATTATATTTAATAATCCGGGGTTAGTTGTTTAAACCAAATAAATAATTAAATACTACCTTTTAGTAAATAGAAACACAAATTCATGTCTTGGTTAGTGTTACTTATTAATTAAATTGAAACATTGACTGGTTTAATTAATTAGTTAATTAATGGAGGGAGAAAGAAACACCAAAAGAAACAGATATAAAAGAACTGTCGAACTAATACATCTCTATATAATATACCATATGTAGAAGACACAGCATTGACGAGTAGTGTAGGAAGCAAGGGATACAGAAAACGTAAAGAGAGGGGGAAGGGGAGGGAGAGGGAGAAAGAGAGGAAGATATATATGTATATATATATATATATATATACAGCACACTGTAAACACACCAGGGTTCTCCGTGCCCTTGATAGCCTTGGCCTCATCGTTCTCGAAATAGACCTATCAACGGTACATGTTAAAATATAATAACCATTTAAAATGCAGAACTGGCCATTATAAAGCCATATAACTCACCCATGTTGGTATAAAATACAAAAATATGATGTGGTTGGTAGAATAAAACAATAAAACACTAGATCATCGGGTAATTAGTCAATAAAGCCATATTAAAATATACAATAGATATAGGAAAGAAAGTAAAGACAAATAATTGGCTGCAAGCTCTCTATCTCTCTTTCTATTTCTCTTCCCGAATTTCCTATGTATCCGCCTATCTTCTTACTATAGTTCTCTTTTTTTATTCTTCCCCTTTCATAGTCAAAAACACGTTTTTTAATATAAAAATAGAAAACCAGAAAAGTAACCAACCATATTCAACCCTTATAAAAGACTAAACTAACTACCAATCAGACCTCACCATTTCACCACCATATTCATAGCCCTTCTTCATATCATAGGGGGTTATCACGTGACCTGTAGCCTATTTGATTGGTCAAAGGTATGAGCATCACGTGATATTACGCGCCAAAATAATCATCTTAGGCAAGTATATATAGAAAGCTTATTGGGCGACAACCTACCGGACAACAACAACACATATATATAGTATCTTGTTTAAAGAAATATAATCCAATACTAGAGCTATTTTATATTTTATTTGTAGCTTGCCTACCTATATAAACTATGATTACGTGCATAATAATAAAAATAAGCTTATATGGGTCAATTTTTTATTGCATTGTATTACATTCTATTATATTGTAGTATAGTATAGGTATAGTACAGTACAGTCTAGTATAGAATAGTATAATATAGTATAGTATAGTATAGTATCCTAATCTATCACCTACCTGACATATATTACGGGATATTAACTTTAGCTCTTCATTGGACTGCCTCTCTAACCATATGAACGCATTCCTTTTGGCTGGACTAATTAACTTATATCTGTATGAATACATTTAATAGGGCATAAGTCATGTCTCTCTTTATATTAAAGGTTTACCCTGATTCTATAGCCAACCAATAGCATATATCCTTTTGAATTTCTTCAATGTCTTTTATCGATCGAACCAACCATGAGATGAGATAAGCCTAATTAGTCATTCGTACTAATTAGTAATAATTACTCCGCTTATAAAATCAATCAGTATATTTTGATACCATTAAATAAGTGTCCCTCGCATTCTTAAATATATATATGTGCTAATATAGGACCATTAATTATATTAGTTACAGTAATCGTGGTGCTTTACATATATGTAAGGGCAGTACTGATAGTTTAATACACGTGCTACCCACTGTACAGTTACTACTCTATTCTAATGTTTTATTTCTATTGGGCATATATATTTTAACACATAATTTACTTTGGTTTAGTCTCAATCTCCCTGATCATTGGCTGTTTATCATGAAGGAGGTAATGGGGAGGGGACAGGTAGGTGTGGCAATTGAATATGTGTATATGAATATATACATGCTACTATACTATTGCATTATTGTATTATCATACCATCCTAATATTATACCATTATATATATATATATATATATATATATACATGCTATCATACATATATACTATACTATATTATAGGGGTTTTTGTACATGAACTTACACCCCTATTCCAATTTCCATTCCCTCTCCTATCTTCCATGGTATACGGGCCAATGGGCGTCGTGAAAATTGCTTTAAAGGGAGGAAATATTAGTGATTGATTGGATCATGATCAGATATGTAACACTATTATTTATAAGTTAGATATATTCTAATAGCCAATGACTAAATTATTAATGCCAACTCTATTTTAAATAAATGTTTATAAATAATTACTAGCTTCACTAAGTGGAATATAAATTAAATTATAGAAATAACGCAATAAGAAAAGGAAGACACAGACTAATATATATACCTCTGTGTCCTATTAAAAATCATTAAATTTAAGCATCCAATAAACTCACCTTAATTTTAAAGCGCTCATTTAATTCCATCAATCGCGTAGCAGGCTCTACATGACTTAGGGCCTCTGCCGTTTCTTTATCTAGATCGAGTAAATCCTATTGGGTAATTCAATGATGAAAATCAATATAAATTTAAAATAACAAACGAGTTTTTATAAAGAAAGAAGAAAGAAAAACGGATGGAAGGCATGTGTGTATATGTATATAATATAGTATATTCTTTCATTATCTCATATCATATTGTATGAACCAATACAACAGCACCTTCTAGTGTATTACATGCCTACCGCCCACCATATATATTTATATACCTTGTAGAATATATCAATGTCAAATCTTTCACCCCCTGGTGGATTTAGATGAAGCAGTTCAACTTGACAGCCTGTACTGGCGGCATCCTAAATAGAATATAGATTAAAAATAGCAATACAATTAAAAATCAATATTCTTCTTAGCTTAATTAGAAAAAACGCGTTAATATAGATTGATTATTTAATCACTCATTGTGAGAAAATGCACGCGCTGCACATTATTTTAAATAATGTTATTCCTACCAACCCGAAAAGCGCAATAAGGGTTACTAGAAACATGCGCCTTTGATTGATATAAAATTTTATGATATTTAAGTTAGTGTTAATATTATATTATCAACCATTTTCAATCTAGTTTTGGTTTGTATACTACAAACTCATTGGTAGAATAAATAAATCAAACTCAAATAATTGGTTCAAATTAGGCTAAATTACTTTATATGCTTATACACTGATACTATGATACTATTGTCTATGCACTGATAGTGACAGTAAAAATATATATGTTATGACTATACGAATGCTTCCACAGTTAATATTTAATTTGCATACACTGGAACTGCATGTGTAATAGTAACAGTGATTGCTAATCAAATTAAACAGTTAAAGTTGTGTAATGAAATAAATAAATAAATGCGCTTTTAAAATATATTTTAGCCCGTACTAACTTCACTATTGACTATAATTGTAGTTACAATAGTAAAAGAATATAGTATCTATGATAGGAGTATAGGGCATTAGGATATGCATTTTTAGTATTAGATAGAAAATTTTATGAGTAAAAAAAGATATTAAGAATAATAATAATAATAACAGCAACAGCAACAACAAAACAATAACAACAATAATAATTACCCTCGCTCGCTGTATTGTTTGTGTGCGGATACTAATGTCGCCATTACAGGGATTATCATGACATGTTATGATAAATATTTTTTTATCTCCGGCAGTGGTCGCTCTGTATCAAATATGTACGACAACGAGATATGATTAGGTTAGAAATGGAGATAAGAAGGAGTGCGGCTGGAACGTTTGTTCTTTCCATCTCAATGGTAATTAGGGTCTTTTTGCGTGGTAAAATATCATAATTATTAATTAAATACCAGTTTATAGTAGTTATGGTTGGTTAATGTACTTAATATATAAATCCATTCTATATGTTATGTGCCCCTTGTGACCCATCCCGATGAATTAAAAACTAGGATTAAAGCAATGTCACTAGTAAATAAACATTATATTTTAATTCTTCCATTCAAAATTCATCAATGCATTAGTGTTAAATTAGCACAGTAATGATGCGATTGGGTATCCCTACCTACCTCCTAAAGAGGAGGACAAACAATAATAACATTAAAACATTTAAAATACAATCGGCTGCATTTAATCGATACAATTGGTATTAATTAAGAATCAATCGCTATTGGTTAAAGTATAGATCAATTGTCATGATGGCTCACGGCTCACCAATTGTAATTTTCTTTTCAAAAAAGCAGGAAGCTACAAACACTATCAAATCAAGCGCCCAATTAACTATTTAATGCCAATTTATCTATTATATTATATAACAAATATAAATTTCGTGTAAAAAAACA
>NAOQ01000307.1:76434-87015 GCA_002751075.1 Ichthyophonus hoferi
GGGGGGGGTACAGAAACTATCTTTAGATTGTAATAAAATATGCAATAAAAATTATGTATTAAAATAATCACCACCACAATACGTCATAACATATGAAATGTTCTAACCAATATTTAGAATTAAAGCCATAATATAATTGGTTTTGTTTTTTTTTTCTCGTTGGGATTTACCTCATCTGATTCGCATTGCTTTTGTCAGAATTTTAAATTTTATATTAAAAAATATTTTGTTCTAAAGAATTTTAAACTATGACTTTCCTCACCTTTGATTGACTAAATTAAACTCCTACAAGCTAAAAATGGCAAAAATAGTGGTTTGTTAAGAGATTAAACGTAAACTACTCATAAATCGTTTATTTTAAGTCGCTGCTTAATCAAATGATGGATGGGTAATCCCCACTAAATTCAAAGATTGGATGTTCCATAGCATAATAATCGCAATTTTCACTTTAAAAAGGTTGAAAGTGTGTAATGATAGTCCGAATAAGGATTAAGTTTGCTGCTAAAGCGTAAGTGTAAAGGTTCCAGACCCAATCAGAATTAAAATTAAAATCTTAACACCAACTCTCACTATCTAATAACGGATTTACAATCTCTTTAAAATACAAGGTGATTTGATAGTAAGAGCCAATAAGAATCCTGCATGTATATATACATCCTCCCCATAGATAATTATATGCACATTAGAAGTAGAATAAAAGATCATAAAAAATTAAAAATTTAAAACATTTAAGTAAAGCTAAATAAAAAATCATTTACTGTGCTTTAAAACCTCTAAAAAAATCATATCATTGGGGCTGATGATATTTTTACAGACATTTTAAACGTCAACTTAGATTTTAATACACAACCTCAAGTCATAATTAAAATATGAATAACAGTGAATTTTTAATTTTTTTAAACAAACCAATTACTTTGCAAGTTACATATTTCTCTATCCAATCAAATCGCTGAGATTAGCAATAATATGATATACATTTATTTTTGTCAAACAGCTAGGACCATTTATAATTTAAAAAGAAATGGCCAGTAATATAACACTAATACTAATACCAATACCAATCCTTAATTAAAAATTAAATAGCCAGTTTACATACCGTGTTGAAAAATCCCAAGGCAATCAGATCATTAGGATTAGTAATAATTTTGTTAGCGTATATACTTCTCAGACACTTAAGGGCCATTTGCACAGGACATTGTTGTTGGTCTTCACTCTTGATAAACATACCCACACTACTATCTATCATGATAACGCATACATTGCGCAGGGAAGTATGGAACTATAGGAAAAGTAAGAGGAGAGAGGAAAGGGAGGGATTGTTAGTGCATATGAAGGGCTGTACGTGTGTCGGTTTATGTGTCTTACGTTTGACTTAGAATAAATCTATATATAATATTATATATATATCTATGCATGTGAGGGCAGGTATGAATAATGTGTATATGGCAATATTTTAGTATGTGTATATATGTAAATGTATATAAATACATTTATATTTATATCTATAAGTATTTATATATTTTAAGTATGTATCTATTGGGCAATGAAAAAGAAAGAAAGAGCATTGGGAAATAATCACTATAATAGCATTCACTTTAAACTTTTATGTTTTATATTTGTATCAATAATAAATTTAACATTAAAAATACAATATCGAACAACGTATTATATTTTATTATACTTTACTGTATTGTATTAGATTATATTATAATATATCATATTATACTATATATTTATTACTACTCTATTTATATATATAAAGGGAGAGAAGTTGATATATAAATTATAAAGGCGTTTAAGTGTATTTGAACTGACAACATGGAAAAGTGTTGCTGTCAATATATGAACTTGCTTCAATATATATACACCCATACGTGATGGATACAAACATGTGCATGCATAAATACCTACACATTATCATTCATACATACATACATATGTATATACGTGCAAACAAGCAAGCAAACAAGAAAATAAACATACATACATACATATAGCCACATCTACCTACCTACCTACGCACATACATATTACCTTGCTTACTTCATTCCCTAAACATCATTTACGACAAACAAACAACAGGAAACAAAGCTCTACCAACCCACATGTGAGCCAACAGCCTCTTCCTCTTCTTCCTCCTCATTATCCCAGTCAATAGTAGACCCTTTGTATGTGAAATAACTACTAGTAGCAAATGACATCGACATATTAAAATTGAAATGAAAAAGCAAATAAAAAATAAAAATAAAAAACCCTCTTAATATATGAAACTTTTGTCTTTATTTATACTTTATAATTTCAAAATATTCAGATATAATTTTAATTTATTATAATCTTAACTCCTCTTTCTTAGCAAATTTTTAGTACTAAATTGGTTTTACTGCAAACAAACTATACTTATTGTTAAAAATATAATATTTCTTCTATTTCAAAGCCAACGGGTACCGATAAAATCATGCGATCCAGTCGGTGATCGAGTACTTAGCTAATAATGGGTTAGGGAGCAATACCGATTAAAGCGATTAACATAGGCAATCTGCGATTAGTTTGCGATTAAGTGTTGATGCTTAATCTATGTGATCAGCAACTTTAATCATACTATACTTAATTTAACTAGATGTTTTCCTATTGGTCATCTTTTAATAAAGTTACAAGTGTTCTTATTGGATTACAGAATTGGGAACAACAAAGGTGTCAAGTTTGTCATTGTCCCATTGGTCTATATTTATGATCCACACCATTTTCTATTTGATGAATGAGAGAGGGTAAGAGAAACCATGTGAACTTTAGCATTGCCAAATCTTAATAAATACACGTACACAAAAATAATATTTCTATCTATTAGAGATACAACTTTACATTATCAGTGTCAGCTGGAAAGGCGGTCATCAAGCTTTATGGTGTAAGAGACTATAGTTACGAATTTAGTTGACTTTTCTAAGTTACATCTTCTTTTTTATTTTTATTTTTATTGAAACCCAATACCTTTTTGTTTTAAATTTTGGCAAACTATATTGCTTAGGGCTAAAAATTGTCATAGTATATGATTAAATTCACAAATCTGAATTAATATCTAATTGATCAATTAGATCTCCCATATAATATGTTAGAGTTCAGTCTTGTTTATGCAAGAAAATAACAAGAAAGCACACTTACAGCACACTGAATTCTTTGCATTAGACCTAAAAATAGTAATCGATCAAATATTAATAATCATAATAAAAAATGGCTCTCAACTCCGCAGTCATAATTCAACCAGGATACTAAGTTCTGTGTTAAAACGAGGCCATATAAAAAAGGCTTATATATTAAAAATACATTTATATTCCCACAGTATAAGGTTTTCATTGGTCTGTATAAATATTGCCTCCCCAATCAATTATTGAACTAAACGGAGAGGGGTAAGCAAAAATGTGTCAGCTTTGATGTTGTCAAAAGCTTCAAAAGTACAGGAAAGTACAGGTATGTCTATGCTAATTTAGGAATGGAGTTGTATCCTGTTTGTTATAAATTTATAAATATTGATATGGCTAATTTTAACTGAGAGAAAAAACTTGTAATTATATAGTTGCAGCCTAATATATAAATAAAAAACTAAATAAGCAGATACAATGTCTACACCAATGTGGCACATTTCAGCCAGCTCAACTATATACATATCAAATGCATACAAAAACATTTGCACCTTATGTATTAGTTAAGTATATACACATGTTTTTATTTTAAAAAATTGTATTTTAATTTTATTTATTTGTTTCAATAATCTAAGTTGCTTGTTGGCCCCATCAGTTGACCTGGGATCTATGTCAGATTAAAGATGACATATTTGTAAAAAGCAAGGACAAATAGATTTTTCGGGTAATAGCTGCAAAACACAGATAACACTTTAACATACCTGAAATTATTCTAATCCTCTTGCAATAATACATTATTAATACCACCGTATGAACACACGTAGTTAATATTACATCGTATAATATATGTGAAAATGCCTACTACTTAAAGCAATATTTATAGTACATATAACATATCTGAAAACGGGATTGTGATACATCTACAAAGATTTGTTAAAAACAATTGACCAAATCTATCTCTTCAAGGCTTAATTAAATAGAACCCATAACCAATATTAATACAAGTGTGGTAGGTAATTGTAACTATTAACAATTATTAGACTTGATAATTGAAATATTTAAATCTAGACTTTTAGTTGTTTTCCAAATGATTTATTGGATTTGTGGGCATAAGCTGTGGTAGATGCCTATGCTATACAATGTTAGTAGGACAAACAAAGCGTGGAGAGTCTTCAAAATGATTTAAGTGGTTTGAGAAAATCTCAATTATTAAATTAATAATAGTATTATTATTAATTAAAATATTCTAGCTAATTATAAACAGATGTAAATAAAAATACTCTATGCATGGTTAGACAAATGGTTTCATTATACAGGAATCCATACTTGGATATCTACCCCAAATAAAGATATGACAATTATAATACATGCGTATCTTTGGGCACGGCATACTTTACCTATCAGTGTCACATAATACCCAATAAAAATAGTGGGAGATTAAACCTTCCTACTTTGTTAACATATCTGGCTCTATTTATTTATTTTATTATTATTATTATTTGGTGATAATCACATATTTATTGATCTTTTACAAGGACAAGGGGTAATTAATAAAAAATTAAATATTATTCTTTTCCATTAAACATCCATTAAAATTGATACCAATTGGGATATTTTTTTTTAAAAATAATTTTATGCACAGGACAAAATGTTCTTCAACTAAGAAATACCAGTTCTTAACTACCTTAGTCTATAATTTTTTTCTTTATTTTTCTGCCCCGTAACATTCCCAGCCAAACTATAAAACAAATCCAAATCTTAGAATCATGCTTTTTGTGCAATGTAATTTCCAATACCGTATGTATACATTACTAATTGCTATTAACATAATGTCTTATACAAGCCTATGAATGGCCCTATGTAAACAATTAGGGCTAGATTATGGTGTCTTAAAGAGTTTTGGATAATACGTTTCTTGATTTTTAATTGGTAAGTTATGCCTTTAGGTGAAAAGCGCCTAGTATCTTGCTACGTAAACCAATCGCAATGTAATCGCGTAGATCTTAAATATTGGTTGTTCAATTGTTAGGAAATTTGAATTGTTGATAAATTACTACTTACTCTTCAAAAACCAGTTATTGGAAATACAGGATTGTGGTCCAGAAAAATTCAGTATATACAAAAAATACAAAATAAGTGTTCTAGCCCTACATATAATTTTAATTTTTCCAGTATAAACTCAATTGTGATTGGTGCATCTTGTATTATTTTTTTGCTCTCGACTACTATCAGACCTTTACCAGAAAAAAAAATATTACCAAAACTTTTTTTCGTGGTAACAATAAAAATTAAAATTAGCATTAAATTTTTATTGTTTTACAAATTTTTCTATTACAAGCCGTATTTAATGAGCATGCAATAAACTTTTACCGCTACTTATTATTTTCTAAAATTTAAATTTTATAAAATTGCCACCCTCTTATCAAGTTTCTCATGGCTTAATAAACATAAGATCTTTACCCAATAATAAATTGAATATATTTAACCAATCTAGATACACATACTCTAAACCAATAAAAAATAAATATAAAATAACGCTATCCCTGTATTCGCTGATTCCTGCGATGTGATAACTATATAAATATAATTTGCATGTCAGATCGACCTTACACCGGCAGTCGTGTCAACTGTTGTTATGTGTAGGCACGTTTTTTCCAACGGAAAATACATAGGTACAGTTTACACGTGACTAACGTTTTTTTTTAAAAGTTTTTTAACTACTTATTACTAAAACAAATTATCATGCTAGACTTACTCGTATTAACCCTCCAAGCTATCTGTAATTGATAGCTTAACCACTGCGGTAATATCTTTGTTTCCTAGTTCTATTAATAACCTGAATTGGGTGTAGAATAGTTTCAATATTTTTTTTTGGCAAATTTGTGCATGACAATATGGTGGGTGTATATATATCTATATTTATATGATATTGGAAGCATTGCTTAAAAGAATCAAGCATTTGTAAAGTAAACACAAAGCTTTAGGATTATCTTTCTTACATTCCAGATCATTTTATATTATATTAAAATAGCCATTTAGATATGAGGAAAGGCTACAAGGTATTTTATTTACCAATGTAAGACTTGGAATTTGATTTGATGCTGGTGATTATACTTTAGTGTTTCCTAGGCCAATCATACACTGTCTTGACACCTCGACATAGAATATCTGCATATGCATAGTGATGTTGGATTTTACTGGAGCAGTTATAAATACATAATATATAATTTTGTATTCTAAGAAATATTGTTTATTGTTTCTATTGTTGTTAAATAACCATACTTTTTTTCACTGAGATGACTTTGTGATTCCTGCAAACTTCAACCTATACCTTTAGTGGTTATCATATAGTTTTAATTATTATTACATATCAGTTTAATTACAATTAATTCTAATTAAATTGCTTTAACTTTGCTGAAACATATTTAGGAATGCATTCATTTTTTCCTTTTATTATTATTATTCTTATATATTATATAGGTTTTATTGCAATGCTAGTAACCCAATCTAGGGAAGCAGTTATATTTGAATATATACTTTATACAATTGAATTGGTAAGACCCAATCAAAATAAAATCTTCTCAATTTTTATATCATAGGTTAGACGTATCACAATAAACAATTAAAATTTAACTTTATAATATATAATATCACTATAATGAAATCTACATGGTAATACGGGCCTGGACCGGACAATATACTCTTAACGAGTCTTTTTAAACCTAACACACCAATGAGCATTCTCTTATAAAATGCATGCTTTCCTTTGGGCTTTTTCCTTTTTTCTTTTTCTGCGCTCTACTTTTATATTTTGATAGAATATAATCGAAATCCACCAATAGCATTAAGGCATTATAATTATTCTGTAAATCAATTAAAAATAAACAAACAGCTCTGTCAAAGATTGATTGGCTTTTTTATTGAATACTGCCAATGGTTTCTGACAGTAAAATTAAATATTCCTTTCATTGTTTCTACTGTAATAATATATACACTTGCATGTTTAGTATGTATTAGGAAATGTATTATATATATATATATATATATATATATATATATCTTTATGTTGCTTTACATTGCATTATTACTATGATTATTGTTATATAGTATCCATATCGATCAGAGAAAGCTTTCCTTATTAAAAGAAAACAATACAGAATATATTTTCTTCATTTATCTTACAATTATTATATCTTTTCTTTCTTATTTTTATTATTATTTTATATTTTTTATAATGACTTTTACTATTATTCATGCACATACTTATATATATACCCTAATAAACACGAAACAGCTGACTATATATATATGATTATTTGTATAACTATATATATGCTTGTGCGTTCATATGCAGTTTATTTCCTTTGTGGGATACACATATACATATTTGTATACATAATAAAATACATAGCGACAAAACTACATATTATAAGGTACTTATACACACTGCTTTGCCAATAAATATATCTATACTTATACTTATAGTTATGGTCATACTTTACTTATACAGATATTCAGACGGACATTATGCCAAGGCAGCCAATACCATGTGAGATTGACGTAAATAAATCACCAGTCATATCACCCCTCCTATCTATCCCACCCCTTCACCTCTTACCTTCCCCTGCTTTTATTGGTGGAGAGGAGGTTGCTATGATACCAGAGACCAATCAGAATCCATCCTTAGAACTCATTGGTTGCTCTAACACTTTTTTTGATTCTATTGGTAAACTTGGTACACGTGCAACAAGAAGGAGCTCTGTGAGTGGTGGATCTCGGCGAGGAAGTCTCACAGGTAAGGCTAGAGCCTTTAAAATTTTAAGAAATTTAAATTGGACTTTCTATTGACTTATTGAGTTTCATCAGTTTTGGGCAGATTAAAGTTCTTATACTAATTTCGCCTATCATATCACAGATTGCACATATTATATTAATGCTGCTAATTAATTGGCATTGGTCGATGAATAATCAAAACCTCATTGGTTAATCGCAGATTAGTTCTCAAGTCTCCCCCTTCGACAAATTTGAAAATATGTATTTATAGATAGCCAATAGGGTAAATATTTAATTGAAAGGCAATACAATAATAGGCTAACCCTAATTACCCACCTCCGAAGGGTCTGTGTGTGCTAATGAGATTTTTTTTTTAAAAAAAATCGCATTCATTCTTTACATGATTAATTGATAAAATTTACATCCTACTAGTAATAAATGCATGGTAACTATGGTAACTAGTTAATGTTTTTCTATGGAAATTTATTTAAATATTTATTTAACCAATTGTGTATCATGTTCGTCGATTAAATTTTAATCTTCATATACATATATATGTATATCAATCATTATCCGTGTTTATATTTATATATTTTTATATACATAATCTTTATGTATAATTGTCTAGATGTATAATCTTCCAGAGATGTTCGTAGATATAATTCAATCTATTGGTCCAGAATCACTGCGTTACTTTGTAATTTGACTCCTTTTGGGTCAATATTAGTTCTTACCAAATATAGGTCATTTACTATGACGTCAGGGTTTCCAAATATAGACATATTCCGTACTTTTTCACTCCAAATGCCATGTATTCATATATGTTTTACCGTGTTGTTATTGGTAATTATTTGTTATCAATTAATTATTAAATATTTTAATGGGTACAGGTGATTTCTTAGACATTGCGCCAATCAGACGTAACTCTGCTCCTTATTTAAGGCAAGATGGCGGCTCGTCCAATCGTTCAAGCCATTCATTTTCTAATGAGGTGGGTAACATGATGCCTGTTGGTTATTTAAAATTTGAACGTTGTATTAAAGTAACTCTTAACTAATAGGGCTGCAGAACACCATTTAATACGGGGTTATTGAAAAATTTCAAATGAAAGAATTGGTGAGTTAAAATTCTAGTTGTACGAATATTAAAATTGGGACAATAAATACAAATCATTAAAATAAAGGCAGGCCTACTTCAATAGTGAGATGATTTGTAGAAATGGTTACCAATAAAATATTATATTATATTATATGATGGTAGATTAACATTTATTCAGTGCTTATAATTGGTTGTCTGTATTTGCTATATTTCTTTTTTCTTTCTCTTTTTATTCTTTCATAAATTCTCTTATACTTAAACCATTAAACACGAATTAATACTAATTAATACCAATTAATACTAATTAAGACCTCTTGCTATCACAAGAGCCCACACAACTTCTCTTACCTCCTATCTATAGATGTACAAGTGACTAATATACGCCTTTCACTACAATAAAAATACCCACACGTTTACATATATATATATATATATCAACCAATCAGAATGTACCCGATGATCTTTTCTCGCTTATTAGTGGTTCAACTGTCACCCCTCCCTGTCCCATTGGCCCATATGATCTTTTACCTATATCTGCTCCCCGCTCACCAATCATTCCACCGTAAGTCTACTCCCATTGGTTGTTATATATTTTATATTAGTATATCCAATCATTTTTATATGTTGGCAAGTTATTTAGCCATTTTTGGAGATATCATAACATATTATTAGAGATCTAAGGGGAAAATATTGATGCAATGGCAACTGACCTATAGTAGGTGTGATTGCTCAGCAATTAAATTCTACAATCTACATGCCGTTTATGATTGTTGCCATATAGGGTTTAAACCACCCTTTATAAGCCAATCAAGGCCTAAGTTTTTAAAGACAAGATAGTGAAAAATATAATCTAAATTTTCTTTGAGGTATTAACGTTCTAGTCCTTCCCAAACATCTTTGCTAGGTTTATACATTTATTTAATAAGATTACTAGAAATATGTAAAGTTTCCACAATTGTTTATGTAGCATACCTCTGGTGGTTCTTATTATTTTTTTATTATTTTTTTTTCTAGAAAATATTTTCCTCGCCCATATTTCAAAAATTAACCAAAAGTAAATAAAATTTTGTCAAAAATAAAAAATAAAAAAAAATAATAAAAAAAAAAAACATAAAATAGGCTTGAGGTAAGGGTACTTGGAATGGCCAATGTTGGAGGAAGTAGCCGGGTGGAAACACAAATTAAACTATGCTTGCAATTGGTTGGCGATAAAACTGCCGTTAATCATTGGACCCATGTCATCTTACCTCAATCTATGCTGGTCCCTACTACCTGGACCAATCCCATGGCAGTGAGAAGGTTTTTTTAAAAAATATTATGTAGTTTTGTTATTTAATTCGATATTTAGTTCCTTTTTAAAATTTAAATAATTTTTCTTTACATTGATATAATGTAATGTAATATATAAATTTGTGTATGTTATTGCGTGCTAATTAAGTAATAAATATAATAACCCATATTCCACCTACCTATACCTATATATCTATATGCCTGTACCTATATACCTATATGCCTATACCTATATACCTATATCTATATACCTATATATCTATACCCATATACATACCTATATACC
>NAOQ01000308.1:8869-27958 GCA_002751075.1 Ichthyophonus hoferi
ATACATACATACATACATACATATATACATACATACATACATACATACATACATACCTACATACATACATACATACATACATACATTTGAAAATACCTATACAGAACAGACGAAGTGGAGGGGTTAACAGTAATAGTACTACGAGAAACCAAGGAACTTCTGAAACTAAAATACTTTAGCGATACGTCTATGCTAAGAATCATGGCCCTCAATATCTTATTGGCCCACCGTTGCTTCTCAGGTATCTAGCCTAGCCTATCAAAACATCCAGCTTTGTCATCTCTTGTTTTCGTTTGACGCTGTTGTTTTTTCTGTTTTCATTTCTTATTTCCTTCGGTTTCTCTGTTGGTGTTTGTTTATGTACTTTTTTTTTACTTTATTAACAGATATATAGGGTATAATACATAGGGTATCATTTGTATATTTTTAATATATTTTTTGTGTGTTTGTATGTGTGTGTGTATGTGTATGTTTGTGTTTGCATGTATGTAGTTATGTATGTATGTAGATATAGGTGAATCTGTGTGTACATGTATTTGTTTGTGTGTATATATATATATATGTATGTATGTATGTATATACGTGTACAATTTGTACTATCATTTCCTACTCCCTTTTCCTTATCCTGATGACTTGTGCACAAAATCTCCCTAGACACTAGTATAAATATGGTCGTTCAACACCACGTCATCACCTTGGTATTCCGTTTCTTGGCCTCTGTCTTGGACACATGTGTTCGCATTACTGATAATGCCGCCAGAAAGATAAAGAAATGTAAAGATAAATTGGTATCCAATAGCAAGGTAGATTTAAAACTGAAGTTTTTGATTTTCTTTGTGGTTTTCTTCGTCTATTAGGTTTATATCTGTATAGGACATTACGATGCTGAACGCTATATTATATTATATTATCATATATTATATAGTGACTCATAGAGGAAGCTCTATCTATAAATATATTCTTTTTATTGATCTGAACACCTCTATGTTCTATTTATAGGCACCAGTACCTTTTCTGGGATCTATAAAGGTCTTCTGTGATTGGCTGCGAATCAACCAATTAGTGTGGAACAACAGCAACATCATGGCTGTTATAATTGGTAGCCGTATTGGACCCTATATGGCATGTGAAACCTCTCCTTGTATCTTCTCTCTCTCTCTCTATCTATAACTCTCCTTTTCTCTCTCCTTCTCTATTTATTCACCTATCTCCCTGTTCCTCTCTTTTTTCTCTTGTACTTTCTTTATATTATCATTTCTATCCAATCAGTTTAATATAATATTTTGACATTGATCTCTAATTGGCTTAATATTGCCTTCCACATGCAGGCAACCCTATTCAACAATCTTCCTATAGTACTATATATGAATGACTTTACTTATCCCACCGACCCTAATGATTGGCCCAATACCCCGGCCCTCTCTGAAGATTTGGAACTTAAGAGGTTTGTAATTAGATGTTGATTTTTAGTGTAATTATTTACTGGTTGGTGATTTGCATATTTTCAGTTTAAATTTCATAAGTTGTATTGCATGTTTCAATAGTTTATATATTAATGGATGGTTGTGATTGGCTGGATCCTCATGCTATAAGTGGTATACTATACATGAGGTGTGTTGTATAAATTGGATCGTAATTTAATATATGTTAATTTGTAAGGTATTTAATATACAGTAACAATATACTATAATACTTACCTTATATGCCAGGTAAGTTAGGTCGTCCAGATTTAACCAACATCGCGTATTAGTCTATTATAATTCATCCCTCTTAGCTTTCCCATTGGTTTCTAAATATAGTCTATCTCTTTCAGATTTACTCCCCTCCATCATGTCAACTACAACTTCAAGCTTTATGATGGACCCCCCTCCGATTTATCGAATATTCGTGCCATTTCTCTATTGAAATTTGGCGTTTGGCTGGGATCCATAGCCCCCCTTAGCCCAATCTTGTGTAATTGTAATAGTAGATTCCCTGTATTTTCCGATAATCCTGTAGCCAATGGTAAGATGGTATTCTATGGCCTTTATAATGCACCACTTATTGTTATTGGTTAGATTTTACTGTATATATTATAATGTAATGTATGTATATTATATGCAAAGGATCCATGTGGTCCCTCTCACTCCTATCCTGTGCTATCACTCTCTTATTAACTGCCTTTCACCAGCACATATATTCATTAAAATACGTTGCTATGATGTTTTCTTGTCTCCCGTTGTCTAATCTATTCCCTCTATGGTAGTGATGTCGTTGACATAATTGTTTACCCAAGAGTTAATCAATCATTTTCTCTCTTGTAGCAACCACTAATATTAAAGCAGAAAGAGCCTTATCTGATCATATCGCCAATCAATACAGCCAGTATTGCAAGAAATAGAGATAATGAAATCGATAGCCAGGGACAATGGACCAATAGTATGAAGGGATCAAAAGGCGAACCTGCTGAGATATCTGATTTGATTGGTGGACAGAAAGAACAGACCAGTAGGATTCAGAAAAGCAGCAATGAGATCAGTGAAGATGATGAGATGATTGTTTATGCGGTAAGTATTGATTGATCACATATCATGCAGTAGGAGAAAGGGAAGTTATAGCTATGAGGGCTAGGTCATAGTTGTTCTCATCAATTATTAAATTTAATTTTTTGTGGATTTGGATTGGGGTAGAGTTGGGTTTGATATAAGATATCACTCTGGCACATATTCTCTTATTGCATTGATCGGATATTAGTTTTACTTTCCTTAGATTAATCACTGCCTTATTCCCTTAAAAGGATATTGGGTGGGTTTTAGTCCCAAAAATATTTGATTTGATGGTGAAACTACCAACTAAAAATGTATTAGATTTTTAAAATCAAAAATAAAATATACTATGTCATACTGTTAAAATACAATGCAGTAATGTTCTAGGCCTAACTGGAACATTGCACCATGATTTAAATTGAAAAAGTGTGAATCCGATTAGTATATCTGCTTTAATGATGATAAATGATTGGGTTGCCTGATAAGAATGATCAGAAGATTGAATGATGTCATTGTGGCCGTTTTTGATATATATATACTGTTATATACAGAAATAGATAGATGAATAGGAATAGAGCTGTGTGTGTATGCAATTATATCAAAACATCCTGATATACATATACATATACATATACATATCATATCTACTAACTCCCACCTCCTCTATACGCCTACAGGTAACCGGTGACTCACCTGGCCCCATAGACAAGTCGACCCCACCATCATCTAAATGTCATAAACCCCCCCTAATATGCAATGAGCCCCCCCTCCCCTCCCCTCTACTCTCGGGTCCTTTTACCCCTATCCCCTTTGTGCCTGCCATTTTTGGAATGGCTAGTGCGTCTCCAAGATCGGAATCCACCAGTCATATGTCAGATTCGTCCCAACAGGAGGCGATATTATCCACTAGGTATGTGTGTGTGGGTGTTTAATAGTTAATACTTAACATGTATGTGTTTATTTTCTCTTATATTTAATCATACCATCGCTATTGGCAAACAGCTTTTATCTACTATTTAGAAAGAAATTGAACATGATGATAGGGTTGATTTTGAAATTGATACACAAACATGTATTTTAAGTGCCTACCTAATACATACGATAATTGGTGGATATACTGGCTACCTTTTTGATCCAAATACAGTATTGTAGTCCTCCTATCCGCTTCCTGATCAAACAATAAGTTTGCTGTATTAACCCGAAGCATCTCCAATTGGAGAAGCGGGCATTATCTGTGATAGGTGTATGTATTGTAGTATCAATTTAGATTAAAGTCCCATTACCAACCTTCTCCACGCATTTTCATTGGATTAGATTATGTGTAGATCATTTTTATTGTCTTTTTCTGTAAGTAACTAATACGGATTAGTTTTGTATCATGGTGGGTGATAGGAGTGAGAAACACATTGGTAACTTATGCAATGGTATGTTGTCAACTATTAATAGCGCCACAGTCATTGGTCAAGGAGTGTGGGGGGTACCAGCCGCCCCTAGGGGGACATTATTTAAAAATGCAACCATTAAGGCCAATCATTATGAACCCACCCCCTCTGAGGCTCTGAAAAATAGCAACGTAAATTTGCATAAACCCCCCTTATCGGATGGAGGAATAAGTTCAACCCCCCCTGGTCATACATTTTCTGAGACTGCCATGCCAATCCAGCGACATGGCTCTCTGTTTTCGGCACAAGATGACGTAAAACATCCGACTACTAGCCAATCGGTACGGCTCCCTATCTGTTTGAGCTTTAGTAGACTTGTGTGTAGAACAACCCGGAATATATATTTTTCTGTCTATTTTACTCTTTCTATATGTTATGTATGTATAGTATAGGCTAGCTCTATTTATTTACTATTCACTGCTGTACTCTATGCTTCTCTGTATTATTGACGTATTATATTCATATTGTATCCTTTCTCTATTTTGTTGCTAAACACCACCACCACCTATGACTGGGTCATTAAATCAGCCTACCAATCTGGACAGCATTTTTAAACCTACCAATCTGGACAACATTTTTAAAGCACATTTCTTAGACGTTGAATGTTTTTGAACTAAGAAGTTAGCTAATACATTCGGGGTGACAATACGGAACATGATATCCCATATTTATAAGTAGATTAAGACTTGACTGTAGAAGCTTAAAGGGTTGATAGTGAAACACTAAAACAATGTCATACTTGAAAAAGGAGAGAAGTGAACATGACACAAATTTAATATAATTCTTATGACAAATTAACCTACTTTTCTGTATTTACCAGCCCCCACTTCCTTTCTCTCTATGGGGAGAGACCAATCAACGGTCACCAGCTTTACTGGGGATGTCTCCCATGTGAGTGGTGTTTAATTAACTGTGTACTGGTATTGTTTTATGAAATAACAATAGGGATTGAATTATATAATATACCTCCACTACACCAGGCACTGGTATTGTGACCAGTGCTCTCTCTCTTACTATTACCATAGCCCACCTTTTTTCTCTTTGCTATGTTGTAATTCATATTTACCCCAGCACTCTTTGTGCCATTCTTCTTCCTCTATTTCTTCCCTCCCTACCCTTTTCCATATATATAACCCTTCTCTTTCACATTCATAGTATGTTGTACATTAACAACCACTCACTCATGTATATATATACTTTTCCAATAGAAAGCGTCCATTAAAAGCAGTGCCATCCTATAGATGGGTATAACATACATACTTATACTTCTCTTTATGCTAGGACGCCTAGACAACCACATCTAGGCCAATCCCCCATACCGCCGACCCATGGGTTGAGTGGAATAAAACCAGGAATAGAAGAAGAAGAGTTTCCGCCACTATCTTCTACACCAACCAATAAGATAACTTCCAATTTCATCCACCACCAATCATATCACAATACAACCAATGGATCTACGGATCCCGTTGGCTACTAATTATCTCAATTAGTCATAATAGGCTCGTATATAGATCTGTGTAAGTTACTCCTTCCCTCATTGGTCTGTCGCTGTATTTGTCTACATATTTTTTCCTCTTTCACTCGATCGTAATGTACGTACATATATATTTTTCATACTGTCTTTGTCTTTTTCTCTCTCTTATAATTTAGAACCCAAAACAAGAATAAGAATAGAGTATTTTAATTATAATACATTTATTTAAAAAATGTGCATACTTATCGGAGAAATAAATCTGACCTTATAGGTATGTTAATACACAATAGCATATGAGTTGACTAAACATATTGTAAGCTCACCCTGTATGTTCTCTCTATCCCTCCCCTGACGTCATAAGTTTACGCTAGCCAATCGCCACACAGATCTCGCTGTTAATCTTTAGATTGACCAAGGCGCAACTAGATCTATTTTAATGCACCCATTCTAAATTCATTTTTATATATAACTATGAAAACCGCATTTAGTTGGATACTGATAATCTATACTAAGGAATATTATTGGCTCTCCTTGCATTTACCGTGTGGAGATTAGACTATTTTGATGTCGTTATCTGTCTGTTTTGATTGTTGCATTTCAGATCGAGGATAGATTCGTATATATGAAATAGAAAGAAGGTATTGATCGATATAGTGTGAAATAATTTATTTAAAAGATCCTATTAGTGTAATTATCATTATATACACACTAGATAATATATAAAGGTGATTAAATAGCGATACCATATTGGCGTGAGGGTGATATTATACACCTGGGCAACCAATCGGTATCTTATATGGCTATGAGACTATTGCAAATATCCGGTAACTTAAAAATAACCCCTTCTTTGAATTGACATATAGATATTGATCCAATCGTGATTAAAGAATAGATTTTAAATATAATGAAAATAAGTCAATTTCCATATATGGGCCTATGTTCCAACAAATCTAGATAAGATGATTATTAGCCAATCATATCACAGTATTATCAAATCTCAACGACATTTCTTTCAATACCCACACCATGGCTTTAGACATGTACATATGCACATGATATATAATTGATATGATTGGTAGTATCGTAAATGGATTCTTCATTTAACCTAGTGTAGCTGAACTGTCGACATATGATTGGACCTATGGAACGTGAAACCTATGCGTATTACGATGGAAATTAAAATTAACCAAAATTAAAATAATTACCACATAAATCATTAAACTTCAGTTATGCAATAGGAGCCCTCCCTTTTAATGAATTATCTTTTATTTTGTATTTTTAACTTTATACTCGAGCTTCCTAAATCTTTATCTTACCTATTAATAAATATGCTAGGGTTAGGTAAGTGATAAGATATGGCCCAATAGATCTAATATTTTATTTGCCAATGGAATCGTTTACATAAAACTAAAAATATCACGGTGAATTTAGAATCATAATCCGGTTTTTCCGGAATAAAATCATGCGAAGTATAGTTTTAGTAGACTATAAAAATACAAACAGAAAAAAACAGAGCTATGAAATAAAGTAGTAATACAATAGCAGAGTTATTTTAAATACTTTAAATCCTGCTTTTGATTAATACACAATCCAACTAAATATATTCATAGTCTATGCATTCATATATATGCGCATGAAATATTAAATTAAAAATAATATAGATAATATTAAATACTAATGTGTTAAAAATAAAACCACCGCCAAAGGAAGACACAAGATAAGTACCAACATATACCACTAGTACAAGAAATTCCATGCCATAGTATGAATGTGCAGGTAGTTTATGTGTATCCTTATAAATATGCCTACTAGTGACAATTATCTCTTATATCTCAATGATGAACTATATGTAGGGGTGGTGAGATTGTATGTACACCTACAGCTATATAAGCCACACCCTCCATATGCTTTATATCAACCTATTGAATCTCTCTCTGTCTACCTCTCCCTATATTTCTTTCTCTCTCTCTCTCTCTCTTTCTCTCTTTCTCTCACACATACACACACTCGCTATCACTCTCTTGCTCTATCTCTATCTTTTCTTAAGTACGTTGACGTCCATAACCCCCAACTCAAAGCTATCAACGGTGAAATCAACTGGATCACAGGCCATATCCCCCAAATTAAAATCCCTTGCTCCTCCCTTTGTTCAAATCTCCATAAGCAATTAGCCAACAAAACCACCGCCACAGTGCACAGGATACCCCTTGGGGTACCAAACCCCTCCATTCCTTGTCTTGTAAGCAGGGTAGATAAGCTTATTAACTCTGGAGCTGATCTTACTCGTTTACCTAGGGGGTGTATATAGGGCACATTATGGTCAACGCTATCATCTGATACTCCATGCTCCACATCTGTATAGGGGGTAGGGTTGAGAAAATGACCAGTTAATAATAGCAAATGATAGGAGAGATAATAAACCTGATTGAGTACATAAGAAAACTAGTGGTAGCTATGTTTTTAATTGGAATGGTTAAGGATTGTATTGAATAGGAACACTCTGTTTTGGTTTTTATACCCCTTTAGGCCTCCTACGTATTGGTCGATATGTAGCTAAAAAAAAACCTATTGGATCAAATCCGGAGGTTACTTGAACTAGTATATATGGTATTGTATTAGGTATGTTTCTCTGAAGGATATAAATTAAAAATCATAATAAAAAAACATATAATAAACAGTATTAAAGAAAAACCAAAAAACAAATATATAAAATCATATAATAAAAATATATATATCACATAAGAACATATAAAATAATAATAAAGAGATAGGAAAAAAAATGTTGTGTATATGACCCAGATACTGTGTATACATACTCTACCCAACCTAACCTCGATAAATAAAACATCTAATTCAAGATTAAAAAGATGCAATGTACAACAATAATACCCACAGATGCAAAACATGAAGAAGAAAAAAAAACATAAAAGAAGCATCGCAACAAGTTATGAACAAAAATTGTTATCTACCAAGAAGTTTTTTCTTCGGTGTACGCCATTGCTCATCATTATTCCTCCCGTTCGTTCCATAAAATGGTGACGATGCTTTTAATGCTTGCAAAACTGTTAACGAACGCGTGTCTTCTGAGTGGGAGCGAGTGTGGCAACGCTTAGGAGGGATCAAATCATTAGATGGAGTCAACATTAGTTTAGGTACTTGGGAAAAATCAAATGAATTATGAGTAGGCAAAATGGGGGAGCCTGTCTCGTAGGTAAACATTTCTTGACAGAATTTATGGTCTAGATTTGCCTCATCTGTGTTCACATTGTGGTGCGTTGTTACGGCGGCGTCCTCGGTGTCGAATTTCAACACACTATGATAGAGCGGTGCGCTTTGACTAAATAAGGAGCTATTTTGTTGTCGCTTGACTTTATCTTTAAAGAATGTCATAACCACAGTTACAACCTAAAAAAATATATATAATAGTTGGGATGTGTGTTTAATAATATTTTTTAAAATATCATTATTAAAAATTGCTTCATCGTGTCACCTAGTAACTAAATTCTGCCTAAAAAAATAATCTTTCACCTTTGCTAAAATGTATATATTAATGAGTACTTGAAATAGTACGTAATAACAAGAACAAATGTAAATGCTATATTCACATGCCGGCAATAAAATAGGAAATATTTAATGCAATCGATCCATCTATTTTAATTGCATTTTTTCGAAATTTGAGATTTTCTGCCGGCTTGTTGAGATGTAATCTATTAATCGGATATAACTATTTATTACCCAATAATTTCATTGATTGTTTACAACAAATGTTTTTATTGGTTTAAATAAATTATTGATCGGAGATTGCTATTAATCAAAGATTTTAATAGTGATTGGCGAATGTTAATTATATGCCGCAACAGTGATTGTTTAGAAGGAGAGAGAGTACTGAATTAAGGGGCATTTTAACGTGTCCCTTTGCATACACGAATTACAGATATATTAAGACGTATTTTGATTATTAAACAAGTCAGCAGGACTTGTCTTAAGCAGGATGCCAAAGTAATGAGTTATCTAGACCCCAAAACATGATCTGAAATGACCTACTATATGGCCGCGGGACCTCTACCATTGATTGGTTTAATTTTGATCAATCATATTGGATTGTTATTTAACGCCAATAGATTACACCAACTATTTTTCCAGACTTAGTATGTAATAATACTGGCTAAGAATATTGGGCTTGGCTCTGACTTCTGGCTTCCGGCGGCTGGCGGCTGATTGGGTGTTGCCCAGTTGTTTTATACATTATCTTGATATCACTTTGAAGCTGAAAATGTTAATAGTTCAAATACAAATTTGAAAAACAGTGCGTAGAGTGTAGATATAATAAAATTGAGTCTCCACACCTAGAGGTCAGTGAGTGGATGCAGGATTGCTGTAAAGTATTTTCATCATTGGTGGATTGTGGACTTAATAGAATATCTAGGCTTTGTGAACACGAGCTATTGAAGCTTTCCCTGCTGCCATGTTAGGATTATTAAGTAGAGACGGGAGCATTCACGTGACCTATATCGTTTAGAAGAGGGAGAACCAAATTAAGGGGCGTTTAAATATGTCTCTTAGCATAACGGAGCAAAAATTTGCTATGACATATTTTTATTGTTAGCCCAATCAGCAGGACTTGTCTTAGGAATGATACCTAAGCTACGTTATTTGAACCAAAACATATTTTCTGAAACGGCTTCACGGGACCTCTGTCATTGGCAGTTTCAATTTTGATCAATAATCTTGATTTTCGATTTAACACTAATAGATTGCACCAATTATTTTTTCAGACCACATATGTAATAATAACTGCTAATAATATTAAATAATTGTGACTGGATAAATAAATTCTCAAAAAAAATTAATTAAATATTATCGTTTTAACACATAAAGATGGAATTGCATCATTAATATCTAAAAGTTACCACAAAACCTTACCACATAGTAGAACAAACTATGTGACATGCAAATGGCTTACTATGATAACGCTAATTTATAATGACGTCACTACTGGGAACTTATTATTTGTGATAACTAATAATTATAAGCCCAAATAGTAACTTCATTTCCAAAACTCTCTCTCTCGTCTGGGGCATGTGCAACTGGAGGAAGCGTAAAGAAAGAAATTGGAAGTTGTGACTGATCCTGGTCATTGTAGTCCGCTATGAAAGTTTCTTCGTTGAAGATTATATCGTCTTCGTCTTCTTTCTGTAGGGTAGTGGCCTCCTTCTCATTGAAGTTTACAGCTGTGGGAGGGTGTTTGAACAGTGGGTCGAATGAGCCACCTTTGATTTTTTCCCATGTACTGAAAGAAAAGACATTTTCAAACAAGATGCAGTTTCTTCTGACCAAGAGAGTTTTTCGCTTAAGTTTTAACACAGTCCATCCCTCCATCTTGTTGAAACATCCAAGGAGCATGGCCTCTCTTCCACGTATTGAGAATTTTGCTGTTCGGTATATGGTATCAATTCGGAAGTAGATTTTACATTCGAATGTTTTCAATCCATGTATTGGTGGTTTGCGATTAAACTAGGGTTCATACGGAGTCTTGGCGTCCTTGAGGACTTTACTATGTACAACAGCTGTGTATTTCAAACACTATTAAACGAAGAAGGAATACAACACTTGGCAAGACTACCCTACGCTTCACAGTCAGACGGTAAGTTGGAAAGGCTGAACAAACATCTACTTACCATGGCCTATACTGTATATGCTGTGTTGTATAACAAGTGTATGTTTGGATGTATTAGGCATATGAGTGGTATATGACATCGTAACTCTAAAGATATGAGTCTAGCACACTCGACACTTCAAATAATACTAAAAAAATTAAAGTAAGTTGGCATTTAAGACTGGATTTTTTTTTTACTGTATGAACGACATGGATGACGTTGGGTAAATAATTGAAAAATGTAATAGAAAAATGCTAAAATTCTTTTAAAGTATCGTTACATGCGGTATTATTGGCAAAAGATCAATGCAAAAATAAAAATTATCAGTGTATTTAGGCACTCAACTAATCTTGGATATAATATGAATAAATATTACATTCTTTTGCAAGTTGATAATATAGAAGGCTTCCACGCACGATAAAGCGATCAAATCTGTCCATAAAGTCAAAAATTATAAGATACCAATTAGTTCTAGAAAAAAATAAAAATAAAATATCTTTTTAAAGAGCTTATCTTTTTATATATATATATATATATTACTTGGAGGTTGTATGATAGATGACTTTGGCAATGACTTCTAATTTTAGCCTCAACATGACTTTGGGTCACT
This sequence comes from Ichthyophonus hoferi, assembly GCA_002751075.1. NCBI lineage: Eukaryota > Ichthyosporea > Ichthyophonida > Ichthyophonidae > Ichthyophonus > Ichthyophonus hoferi. The sequence continues at coordinate 20,578 of NAOQ01000308.1, forward strand.
TTGTGAGCATTGTGTTTGGGAAAAATAGTCCGTCTCATTAAATTAGCTAATTATTCTGTTAAAGCCATAGTACAGCTAAAACCCAAAATGGTGTTTTCTAAGTAGCCTAATTGCATCATTTTTTTTTTTGCCAGTCTTTTTGGTAGCTATTATTGATTATGTCCCTTATTAATGAACTACGGTTTCTCTATGTATATTTTCTGCCTCGAGCAGGACCTCCAGCCTTGTCTCTAGCTAGGGCCAGTATAGGACTTGCACACTCTCCAATTACAGTGAGTAGCACAACACATTCATAAAATATGTAAAAGGCAATAATGAAAAAGCCATATTTACTGCAGTCATACCATAGTTGGTGTGAAGTGTGAAGTAGACCGCTATATATACGACAGGGCTACCGTTTTTTTTATCTTTATTATTAATATTTCAGGATCACGATATATTTGTTTACGTAGTAACTATAATATTCTCACATCATCAAATGGACCTCATGCTCTAATATGCTGACCACAAAAATATATTACAAAAGTGATTTGTTTTTTTCAGAAATAAGTCTGAGACATATGAACCTTACTTTTTAGTTTTGTTCTCTTTAATTTCTTTTGCTCATATAATGTGTATATATAGGCTACTATTTACCTGCGTATATGTATGTACTCAGACCATATCTGTCTTTTTTTCTTACCTAACTTAGATGAACCAATTTTAGATTGTCCAATGGCTTTTAATGTACTGTAAATTCGATGAATCTTATAAATATTTATTCGTTCAATACCATCAGTGTTATTGTCAATGATTATTTCTCAAATTTTATTTTGGTAGTTCATCACAAATTGTTGATTGTGTCAGCAAAGGCGATCTCCGACATTCCACATTCCATTGAACCTCCGTAGGTTGTGACCTTGTACAGTACGGTATGAATATTTTTAGTCGTGTATAAAGGAGTTAACATCAGTAGCATAGGGAATTTGAAATACATAAAGCATATATTTAATTAAAGAAGTCCAAAGTCAATGCCTACCTAGTGGTGAATTTTTTTGACCAATAAGAAAGCCGAACTCTACTTATACTCTGCAAACAAATGATTGCTTTACCTATTGGTTGTCTATCGTGTACCAGATCATAGTGCTCACTTTCTCAAAAGCAATGTGCATCAAGTACAACTAAGTTAAATGTGAATCGGGGGTCTACCAATCAGATGTTTTTGATGAGCATTAACTTTAGTCCAAACTCTAATGTCTGCACATCTTATCTATAATTATGATTATGACAAAAAAATCATTTAATTTTTATATTTTTAATTTTTAATTTGGTTTTAAAATGTTATTTATTTTTTCAATTAGCTTTATTTACGTTGGAAAAGATTGGCCCAAGAGAATGAAACGTAGAGAGCAGCGATGATTGGATTGCCATAAATTAAAATTGTAGCCACCGATTAAACAACTCGATCTAGTATGTGAATCGCATCATAGATGGGATCCATCATTGTATAGAATTGATTTGAAGCGTTGTACTATTAGTGTTCTTTAAAAATAATAGTAAATTACAAATACATACTACTAAACATGTAATTTATTCATATTTAATAAATAAATAAGATTTAAATGTAAATATATAAATATTAATAATTTAAACAATTGAAATTAATTTTGACTATCTAACTTTCTCCAAGCATAAAAGAAGACATTTAGTATATATCTATAAAAAATATTTCGGGTTTAAAATGCTAATTTTTTGTCCAATTATTTCTATTTACGATGAAAAAGACCCAACACAAGGGAATGTGAAGCGTAGAGATCGGAATGCTTTTCCGGAAGCGATGGTTGGATTACCATGAATTAAATCTTGTAGCCGCTGCCGAATGTAGAATTCGATCTAGTATGTGACTCACAATTAGAGGGGGTCCATCATCTTATAGAATTAATTTGATATGTTGCGCTAATTGTATTGTTTGTAAAATAATAGTAAATCATAATTTCAGATTATTAAACACATAATTGTTTTATATTTAATACATAAATAAAATGCGAATATTATTATTATAAGTAATTAAAATTATTTTTACTAATTATATTTTCCATATTATGCCAACTTTCTCTAAGGATATGCATTATTTTCATATCGATTGGAAGGGGGCTGTAATTTCCTAAGGCTGGGGGGCCAATTTATACCAATTTTGATTAAATCAGTTTTAGTATCTCTGTGTACATTATTTCTACGGTCATTATTCACATTGTTGATACCAAACAAAGAACTGATTTATCAGCTATACCCACACTATTATTATTACTCTATTATTAAAATTGCACACTATATCTACGCATTTTCACTCACTAAATTAAATATTTGAAATATTTGAAAAACCGAGAGAAAATACTTATGTTCTTGTTCACTTTAAACGATTCCATATAGACTTAAATGCTGGTTTTTGGCATTTACACAAATAATTAGACACCTTCTGTGTTGTTTATTTATATATTCAATGAACTATTTTATTTACTATATCCAAAATTCAATTAGCCTTTATATATTATCGTTAAGTTGCATTTTTATAAAGATAACCATAACCCCCTGGCATTGGTAGTCTAGACTTTCTATTAGTAGTAATTATCTTATCGCCAAAATGATGACGGTAAGTAATCCGTAAAAGTTTTCTCTGTTTTCATCTTAATCAATAGACTGTATCTTGGCTTTTGTGTAATTCCAAAATATAGTGTTTCCGTTTGTTTAAAAATTTTATTTTCATTATTACATTCTCATGCATGCAAGTGTATACTTCTAGGCATCATTTTATTTGGATGATAAACTGATGCTTTATTATTGAAATAATTCTACTGTAAATACTATTGCAATTATTTACCTCTATATATATATATATCAATTTAAAAAATTTAAAAAATACAATATAATGTAATATAGTATACTATACAATATGTAATACAGTACCATATAAGATCATGTCATACTTTAAAATAAGATATTACAACATACAATGCAATACCATACCATACAATACTATACTATATCCTATCATACAATACCATTCATTATCATATTTTTTTATAAAATACCATATCATGCAATACAATACCAGTTAATACCATATTATACCATAACATAACATTACATTACATCCATATCGTACCATGTCATACCAACTCTTCTCCCTTACTCCTTTCCCAGACTGCACATGTAATGATGACCATGCGGGCTGCTGAGGTGGCCCAGGTAAACATTATTACCCCTTTAAAAAAACGAAAATCAATTGACGTCATGCTGGAAAGCATGATTGACAGCCAAACATCCACTTTCCTAGGTACTAATGCTTTAGACATTACACGGACAGAATCAGATCTCACTTTGAACTCTGTTCCTACTACTAGTCCCAAAGGAAGTAGTAAGAGCCCAGACCTATCTAAATCTAATAAGAAGTTATCCGGTGACTTTAATAATTCACCCAGTGCTAAAAAAGTTAGCTTTATGTTCCCCATTTTTGGGAAGAACAATAATGACAGTGAGGGGATATTTAAGAGTATTGTAGGTATGTAATTGGTGTATATGTGTATGTATGTATGTATATATATGTATGTAGGTGTGTGTATGTGTATATGTATGTCTGTGTCTATGTGTGTATATGTGAATGATTTGTTATATATGTTTTTGTATGTTATGCATATAATATATTCTAGATGATAAATACTCAGTAGATTATTGTTTGCCTCCGTGTCAAGGACATTAAAGTAAGGTAGTAATGGTTATAATATAACATAAAGTAATATATAGCATATATGTATCAGACAGATGTACCCTAACCCCTCTATATCATCAACCACTACAGGAGAAGCAGGAAAGGAAGATGACTTCAAGTACGATCTCTCACAGTTTGAACAGGTCAAGCAAGTAGGATCAGGGGCCTTTGGCAGGGTGAGTAGTATTATATCTATTTACTATATTGTATTGCATTGTATTTGTTATATTACTTGTTGTCTTCTATTACCTATTAATATCCATATATAATTTAATGTATTCTTTAAAGTTTAGTTGATATTAGTATTATTATTAGTAATAAGTGCAATAATAATAATAATTATAATTATAAATATAAATATAAATACAAACATTCAGAAAACCCTAATCAAAGCCCGCCAAATGAGCAACAATAACCAGCAGCATTCTAACTCACCTCCCACCCCACTCTCTCCCTGTTTTCTACAGGTTCACCTCTGTGTTCACAAGAAGACAGGGGAGAAAGTAGTATTGAAGGTAGTAAAGAAACAGCATGTCCTAGATGCAGGACACCTAGACCATGTTAAAGCAGAGAATGAAACTATGAATCACCTATCTGCCAAGGGCTGTCCCTTTGTGGTGAAGACTTTGGGCACTTTTCAGGTACAGACAGTGTATAGAGTGTTATGGTTATGGTTATTGTTATTGTTACTATCATGATTACTATTGTTATTACTATTACCATTGTTATTATGCCATCCTTCCTTAATGTTATTCAATTGGCCATTTCACCTTTAATTGTCCTTTATTCAATTTGCTAACATAAAACTCACCCCCAATCAAATCACTAGGATGACCGCAACATCTACTTTGTATTGGAGCATGTTGGTGGGGGAGAGTTATTCTCCCACCTTAGAAGCTCTAAGAATCATAGGTTTACAGAGAAGAGAGCTAGGTTTTACATTGCTGAGTTAATAGTGGCATTAGAATATATGCATGACCAAGCGAATGTCATCTATAGAGACCTAAAGGTGGGTGGAGTATATACATACGTGTATGTGTGAGTATGTCTATGTGTGAGCATATTTATGAGTGTACGGATACATGTATATTTATATATATATATATATTTCATATAGTCGTCCATGTGGGATATGCCTCTCTACCTCTACACCCGATAACCTTTATCTATTCCCCTGTCCTATCTGTGTATCTTGCTCACATAAAGTCCCTGCAGCCAGAGAACATTCTGTTGGATGATAATGGACACGTCAAAGTGATTGACTTTGGATTTGCCAAACACGTGGGTGAGAGTATGACGTATACCTTCTGTGGCACCCCAGACTACCTAGCCCCTGAGGTAAGAATATATATTAGGTATACTGGACCAATAATTGAGGGTGTTTATATTTATATTTATATGCCTATATGGAGCAAAGAATGCACTCTATTATATGCCATAGTGTATGTGTGAGCCAATGAAAACTTGCCTATAAGATGTTACCTTTAAGTTCAATTATGTGATTTCTTTCCTTTCTATCTTTATTTGCATATCATCACTTTTCTTTCTCAGTATCTATGTACATCTATATGCATATGGAAGTATGTATGTATGTATATCTTTACTAGTGAATATTCACACTGCCAAGTTAGTAATAACCGTCTCTCCCGTTCTTTTATTAGTAATTCTGTTAATATACTACATGCTGTAGTTTACCAATTATATGTAATGTAACTGCTAAAAATTATTTGATTGGATATAGGTCATCAATGGCAAAGGCTATAACAAGCTGGCAGACTATTGGGCCATGGGTGTGTTTATATACGAGCTAGTGGTTGGCCACGCGCCGTTTATTGTAGCAGATAAATTTGGGAATCCCTCATACAAGTGCGTATTCCTTTACTCTTTTCCCCTACTGATCTTTATAGATTTATTTATGTTTTATAATACTAATTGTATTTGCATTTAATTTTTATATTCCTATTAAATTCTAGCAATTATTATCCTTGTTATTTTTTAAAAAAAACAGCTGTATTGTATTCTCCTATACGTCTACCTAATTGACTCTATATCACAGTGCCATTCTGAATGGAATTTATGGGCTCCCCAAGTATCTGAGTCCAGAAGTGAAGTCGTTAATTGTGGGCCTTTTGACAGTAGATCCTAGGTAGTTTTTATTGATGTGTGTGAGTTGCATACATTCTGTTTGTTCATGTCAACCCTGTATATACCTCATCTTTTATTTAAATGATTTTCCGTTTATATTTCCTGTTGAATATGACCAGTCTGTCTCGATTGTTGCAGTCCATATAATACTATTAATGTTAATACTATTAGTAATATTAATAATATTATTATTAAGAATAAAAAATACAATACAAAGGATACTATAATTTTTTCATTTTACATCTATTTTCTACATACATATATATTCATGCTATATCTTATTATAACAGCCGACGACTTGGCTTTACGAATGGTATAGCAGATATAAAGGATCACTCGTGGTTTAAATGTAAGTGTGTGATAACTTTATGACTATTTTAGTATTGGTTGAAGGTTGTATACATGTATGTATGTATGTATGTATGTACGTATTAAATTTAATTAATTTTGACTTTAGGTTTATATGCAGGTAAATATATTCAATATTGTTATATTTATGTATATAAATGCGTAAAAAATCAAACGGGAATCTAATCCAATTTTTCCACCCTACCACCATGTAGCAATGAATTGGAATCTAATAGGAGAAAAAAAAATAAGGCCCCCTAAACCCGGTCGATATAAGAAGGGACTGGTGAATATTCAAAGCACTGTATGAAACCCCATATATATATATATACTACTAGCCCTTATCCATATAGTGTTTGGTTGGGTTGCTTGTGGATCTATATAATGTAAATTAAAGTAATATCATTTAAAGTGAGGTAATATAATATAACATAATGACATATAATGGTTTATAAAATAATATAGTATACAATATATAGTAACTCTATACATTAATACACGCTGTAGGCTCAACCGAGTGTCGTTGGAACCTCTTCCGAGATTGACCAATCATTATTTGCTGAATTTGATACAGTTGTCAAGATGGACGGAGATTCTCTAATAGGTAAGTAAGATATAGAATAACAGCATAGTGCAACACAGTATGGTCAATAGTGATATATTATGGTGCAATATAAGGCAGTATGATATAGTATAGTATAGTATAATTATAATATAATATAACCTGGTAATGGCATAGCACCCACAATAACTAATCCGCTCTATACTAACCCTGTTCCTCCAGCACACAAGATAAGCAATCAAAGAAGCTCCTCCACCTCCTTTACATTGGGGATATCTGACTTGGCATTATCAGAGGCTAATAATGAAGACACGGATGAATCGGAATGCAGAGATTCTATTGACGAGTAATTATTAGGCTGGTTGATTTAATTATAACACCCTGTAGTCCCGCTTCCCTTATACACACTACGTAAATACAATGTACAAACGTGTACACTTATAATACACATAAAATTGTATATAACATATAATTAAATCAAAATTACAACATTAATAAATTTAAAAACAACTAACAATTAAAAACTAAAAACAATATAAATCTCCATAAAATTATATATTTAGCAAAGAAAATGAAAAAAG
>NAOQ01000308.1:32195-45196 GCA_002751075.1 Ichthyophonus hoferi
CCGAGTAATCTGAGTCTCCTTCCTGTTCTAAAGTGAATCGTTTCTTCATTTTACTGGTCTCGGATCCTGAATCTATATTTGCGTTCTGGGGCTCAGATGATAGATTATCTCCCTCTGAATCACTGAAGAACCTAACACGTTGTTTCTTTTTCTCCACCCTGGGAACGGATCCTGACGTCTGGCTTGAAGCCTTGTGCTCCTTATAGTGAGGCATGGCTACTATGTGCTTGTTTGCATTAATCAGGTTCACAGGCATGTTTGTTTTTAAGGGTGAGTACTTTATTTTATCATTAGTCAACTGAAATCAGAATCCAGACTAAGTCTGAGATTGCTGGTTATATAGTTGTGGAATCGGCAGTCAATCCAGTTGACAATGTGTAGTCCAGGTGTAGACTAGGTGTACCTAATCGGTACTGTTACTTAACGAGTTACCTAATATGTAATATCACCCTATTGTCCAATGAGTCTTCAGATAATTGTTCTGGAATCTACATATCACGTCACTACTATCACACATTACAAGTAACTCTATGCCAATAATTAACACTATTTAAACCATGATACTATTGTGTTTTATAATAACAGTAACCAACTAGCTCTTAAAGTTCATACTTAATGACTTCATCGATTAATGAATTGTTGTTACCTGACGTCTAACTACCGTTTGAGTACCTTATTATAATCTTCTTAATACTTAGAGGTTAAATGCTAACTAAACGGTAAGTTACTTTTATGTGGGACATTATAAAGTATTTGCACATATACTTCAACAAATAACTAAAATACAATATAGCCTCATATCATCCCATGTTATTTATTCATACATATTTTAATACTACATCCATACTTATTTTTGACTAGACTATATAGACAAGTGTTATACCTGTTCCCTTCTCTTTCTATCCAACTTCTCCTTTTATTTAATGTTACATTTTACATTATAGTCCAAGTCATTTTAAATCATATATAAAGCTACGCAACACCTTAGAATATCATTTCCTTGAGAAAGGCGAGACCTATATTAGCCAATGGAAAAGTAGGTACTATCTTTGTTTCACTGTAATTCATTGGAGGGGGATGTAAATTCTTAAGACCAATGATTTCAGTTCCCTTGCACCTGGGTGGGGGAGGGGTATTACAAGCTCCAATAGAAAATTTAATAAAAGTAAGCTATATAGTATAATATAGTGATAGAAAAATAAATATTAAAGCCAATTGGTAGTACCTGGGCCTAAATATATATAAACACCACAGAATGTGTTTAAATGCATGCATGGAATGTAGTTGTAGGAGCCATATATAGAAATACATATATATATTATTTTGGATGTACATAAGCATATATTGTGGAGTAAAGCACCGTCAAAAACAAAAGGTCATATGTAATTCAAAAATATTAAGTATTCTCTTATATATAGGCACAAATAAATATAAGTCAAAGAAAAATATCATATACATGACGTATAACATATATACATATATATATAAATATATGTAGTACATAAACAAATACATATATATATATATATGCACATTATATTGTGTGTCTTTTCCCTACATGCAACCTGCTCCCTCCCTGCTTACCTTTTGTTGGTATTAATATCATCAATTACAGTAGTAATAACAGTTGGCCATACCCTTTCCCCATAATCACCATGGTAATTGTGAAGTAGCTTTCTAACCTGAAATGATAATGTTATGAATAAAGAAAGAGAATAGCATGTAGATAAGATAAAGATAGAAATTAATTATATAATTAAAAATTAAATCTAAAAATAAAACAAATGAAAAAATAGAATAGAGAAAAAAGAAATTAAAATTAAAATTCAAACACAATAAATTATATTAAATACATAAAACATAAAGAACAAATGGAAAAAAAAAATGCAAGAAAGGAATAAAAGTGTCGCTAACTAACTTTATGATTAATTGCAATCAACACATGAATTGAGTCTTCATAGCCATTACATTTTAAACAGTCACTGTTAATAAATAAGTATTATCTATATTCTTACTATAATACCGATTTCATTATTTTAATCCACTAATGGAAATAGCAGATGGTAGGAATACTAAAGAGAATTGTAAAAATCAAAAATAATTGTGTAGATAGTTAAGCAATAAGTGGAACAGTGGTTTTATATATGCATTATATATAACACAATTTAATATAGTATAGGGTAATAAATTTTAATAATTTAATTTGATTCAACATCATACAAAATAAAATAAAATAAAATATTAAACTATAATATAATATAAAATAAGATAATATAGCACAATACCATCCAATACATTACTGTACAATACATACCATATGTTGAATACTAACAGTAAAAAAAACTAAAACATTTTCATTATTTATTTTTAATTTTTAAATAACGCCATAGAACGAGAGAGCAATGAGGAAAATAATATACAAAAAAATATTAATATATACTCCTTAATTGGTCAATCTTTTAATATAAACATAAAACATATCAAGTCATTGGTATAAAGTAAAATTATTATAATTTTAAATAAATATTTATTATAGGCCCAATAAGATATTGATAGAGTAATTAATGTGTATGTCCAATTGGATCATAAACCTCCATGTATAGTTAGTTTTACCACACCAGCTCATGTCCAAATTAACTAACGTTTAGACACTATAAACCATCAACAGTCACTGGAGCATTTAAATTATATTAGAGAAATGAAATTAATAAAGGTCCCATCCGAATTGCTGCAATGAAACCACTTTTTCAATTTTAAAAACACTATCGGATTGGAGCATTAGGGCTAGTGTTAAAACAACATAAAATAATAAGAGTGATGTAAGGACCAATACCTGTGTCTCTGTTAGAGTGTAGATCTCTGGCATGTGAGAAGGCAGCTTAGTGGCTGCCTTTAAAATGTCAATTGCCTGTTGGATGGGCATTAACCTTTCCGCATAGTTCCAATCATATCCCTGCATGTATAATGAATCGCTATGGATGAGCCAGTTAAGAGTTAGATTTAAAAACATGACTTGCATGCTTTCATTTTTTATTCTTCTATCTTGAGGGCTCTGTTAAATTTCCAATCAATAACCAATCTTCTTACAATTGAAATAAACTTTATAAGGATATTAAGCCAATAATTAAGTACTGCTGTTACTGAGACCCACTTTAAAGTAATGTAATAAAAAATTATTAATTGCTAAATAAAATGAATAAGATTATTTGGTACAAAATATTTATTTATGGGTAAATATACTAAAATTTAGATGCATTAAAACAAAGTAAAACATAAAGTGCATAGAGAGTTAGTTATTTAACAGAGGAAAAATAACATTCCTTAATTACATGTATTATATTATGTTATATTATATTATATTCGTGTGATGCCATACTATATATTAAAATACTATGTAACATTACACATTATTCTATCCAATTATATCACACCATGCCATAGTATATCCCATAATATCATTATACCCTACCCTATTCTGTCCTATTCTACCCTATTCTACCCTGTCTTACCCTATCTTACCACACCCCACCACCTCAACCAATCAATACGTACGCTAACTGTGATATGTTCCTCTCCACCACTCCAGCATGATGTCTAGTGCACAATGCCTTACGCAAGGTCAATCGACGGGTCACATATGACCCTATATAGTCCATCATACGGGCCACAACAGCATTAATATATTCCTTTGGTAGTCTATTCTTGTTGAGTACTGTGATTATCTCCGTGATATGACCGAGGGTATCGTGTAGTTTGCGGTGCTTACCAGCTGGAAGAGGGAATAGGGAGAGAGGGTAAGAGAGAAAGGATTGTGATGATTGGTGGGAATGGGCCAATAGAATGATGATGGTAATAAAAAGATATAAACGCTTATATGCATATAGAAAATGTTAGTGATTTGCAAGCATTACAATATGATAGTGTGATAGTATGACTGTATAATAGTATAGTAGTAAGTTACAAAGTATGCATGCTAGTATATTGAAAAACATAAAAATATAAATCCATAAAAATGGAAATAAGCGAAGAATTAAATTTTAATGTACTTAAACGACGTAGGAGAGAGGTTTTCTCGTTGGGGTTGTATTCTGATAGAGTAATAACATCATCTGTCAAACCTTTATCAATGATTGAAATCAGCACCTAGAGTGGTGATCAGTTAGTAAGGATAAAGTTGGCCAATTAAAAGATGGACCGTAATAAACAATCAAGTAAAAAAATAAAATAGATAATAATGAGTGGATAAATAGATACATATATATAAATAGATAGCCAAACAAATAACATGACTAAAACTGTATATTTATATATTGCTTTTTAATAGGGTGCAATTATTTTAAGTACACGTAATGGTTGGTTAGTATCTGTCATTCTGGGTATATGTCCAATAAAAAGACAAATATAAAAACACTTAAAAGAGTAAATATACATACTTAAACACCCCAAATATATATCATAATAATCTATAGTTCTATGTAGTTTTATCTAATATCAAGATGCTTTATCTACGTAAATAATATTATGTATAGAAAAATACAGAAATATTGTATGAATGTACAAGGAAATAAACAAAGAGATACATAGAAAGATAAAGGGAAAACAGAGAAATATCAAATGGAATACGAAAAGATTGTAAGTTGGAGAGAAGAAGGAGGAGGGGGAAATATATATATATATATGTGTATACCCTATAACCAAAACTAATGAGGTTGGCCAGTTGTCTGTTAATAATGTCTGTTGCTTTTCGCACTTCTAGCAAATCACTCCTCAGTGTGCAATAGAGATAGATTGTATTGGTTAATATACAAGTCACGTGATTAATATCATTGCTTTCCTGTAGATTATATTAGAAAGATTAGGATGAATAGAAGAGATAGATATAAGATGGAATAAAGAAAAGAAAAAGAGAAAGAAGGAAACAGTGGATAATAATGCAAGTTATAATAATAATAATAATAGTAATAAAAGAGGAAATAAACTAAGGAGGAAAAGAGAATAGCATAAAGGAAAAATATTTAGAAATAAAGAGAAAGAGAAGGAGAGAAAGAGAGGAGGCGAGAAAGAGAAAAAAAGCAATTAGCACAATATAGGGAGATATAAAGTAAAATAAAGGGATACTACCATTATACTAGCTCTTCCTTTATGAGCATTACATAAGAAAATACTTCCAGTTAACAAATACTATCAGACACCAATCATCATTTGTAATACTATGCCAAATGAGAGAAAAACACATGATCGTAATTACCATAAATAGTTCTTTAATGGAAGAAATAACGAGTTGAGTCAAGGTCTGAAGCTGATTGGTTCGATGGGTAAATACGTCATAACGTATACAACTTGATAGCACGTAGGCGAGTATTGATTGGCCCTTGGTGTAGTCAGTACTAACAGTAACAATGGTAGTGATTAACCGCTGTGAGTAAGAGAGTTTAAAAGGAATATGATATTAGGGTATATATATATATATATCTTGTGTGTATGTTTGAAAATATGATTTAGGGATTTAAAATAGATATATACGAAAGGTAGGTCAAAACACGTGCATACCATATTATAGTAAATTACTATAATATAGTGTAATATTAAATTCTATTCAATTCTATCCGATCCAATCATGCCATACTATGCCATATATTCTACTGTGATCATATCGATCACACCAATCTAGTCCATCAACATGTCGAGTATATTATTTACTAGTTTCTGCTTACATCTAAATTGCCATAATATATCATATTATATTATATTATATTATGCCATATTATACCCTAATATATTCTATTTCATCCTATTATACCATATCACATATCTGATGTTATATACATACACCTTGCACCTCTCTCAGCCAATCTTTTATCCTTTCATTTTTTTATCTGAACCCTTTAATATGCCCTATAAGCCCCCTCATAATTTCCGAAACAGTCAATTTCATACCTTAGTATCATCTGGTGTATAGTACAGCATATGATAAGGATCAGATGGCATTGAGAGATCATTCTCCCTAGGAACCAATCAATAGTTAGATTATAAAACAAGATAGGCAGTAATTTTACAAAGTTATATTTATATACATGTTCACTATTGGAAGTATCAAAGTATTATACATTGAGGTGGAATATTAATACTTTAAAGAATCGCAAATACCTATTTTCACTGCTTTGTTTATTTGGAAAATTGGGATGTTTTAAAGCCAATAGTAAACTAATCGTATTTAAATCAAATCAAACAGTGGTTAATTTCCAAAAAAGATGTTTAATTATTATTTAAATGATTTGTTTTAATTGAAAAAACTAAAAAAAATTAATTATAAATTTTGAAAGAACAAGCTGTAGGGCGAAAATTCCTAAGATAACCTTAAGCTTCAATACTAGATAATTATATACGTGTAATACCAATATATTTCAATATAAACAATAGCAATGATTGTGTATTTACACTAATATAACACAGTATATATATACAATCTTAACACAATACAATACCATACAATAAAACACTATAATACAATACATTATCATATATACTTACAAAACTCTACCTATGCGCCAGCAATTTGGTAAATATATCACATAAAAAGAATGGCAATACATACTTTATTGCAATAGATATACACGATTCTTCCATATGTGGAGGTGTCAGTTTGGTGGAGTGGCCGGATAGGTTTTCAACACAATGCTCCCTCTCATTAGTAGATAACATAATTGTAGCTGTACAATTGGGTCAGATGTTTGTACATATATCATATATATATATATGCAATCTATATATAGTCTGTGTATTATATATGCCAAAGCACAACCAGTTACAGCTAGTATGCAAACCTGGCAAACCTCACTTTTTATACACATATGGCGCACGTACAGTGCAATATCTATATGTATATGGCAATGCTTTGAGCCATTATAGGAATATACATACAAGAATGTATACTCACTTACACCACTCAACTATAATAATAAAAAACAAATGATTCAACTAGTGTAATTAAAAGGAGAATTAAAAGAATTATGGTTAGTTAGATATGGGTGGATTCTGGGATAACATAGGATGGTAAGATATAGTATATTATGTTATGCTATGTAATCATATAATACTAGATAGTATAATGCAGTCTGTTATAATGCAATACCACATAATATAATATCATATTATATAATAAGTCTCTTCTTGATTGGATCTTTCAATTCTTCTTATATATTCACAAGGTAACTGGGGCTATTGTGGAGGATAAAACAAGAATAAACCTATAGGAATGTGCCATCAAAAATTAAAGTAGTTTTAATCATTTTAGCAAGACTCACTTGGAGGTTCATCTTCAGTAATGCGATTAAAAGATTCTTTGTCAACGTTTCCTTTTATTGGTGCCCTAATTGCATGTAGTCCTGATTGGTTCACTGTCAATGCCACAGGGCGGGGTGCCTTTAAATCACCGCGACTTAGTCTTGAAAATTGGGATTTACGTACTCTAGGTTGAACACCATTAGGGACTCTAAGGGGGCCAGTAAAGGGATTGTGTTGGATGGTAGGGGTACACGGTAGATCTTGGTCTTTGATTTCATTGATCAATGTTACATCAGTTAAATTACTGTGAAGTTTCTGATTGGTTCTTGATATAGATTTACAGGTAGTCTCTAGTGCAGTTATAGGACCTTTATCCATGCCTGTCGAATCTGTTTCTTGTTTTATTGTATATTGTAATATAGAAGTGGGAGAGAGTAATGAAGATGCTGACATTAAACCTAGAGTCGGGGTGGAAGAGGGGTTACGTAGTAGTTCTGTTGGTAGTGTTGGTAAGGAATATAATTCGGGTGGTGTCATAGAACTAGAGAGAGTAGTGACTGGTGAGGTAGGGAGTGTACCTGAATCTTTCAATGGCCCACCTATAGACGGCAAAGCCATTGGACTATCTGGAGGGGTGCATGTGTATGAAATTACAGGGGAATTAATATCATCAACCACTTTTTCGCATGTTTTTTCCAGTAATCTGCCTTGAATTTCAACAATTTTTGGGGAATCCACCTGTTGATCTTTTCCAAGGCAGGGGGTAAGAGATTCTAGGCATGTTTTAGCATCATCTATCAAGGCTCTATCATTAATCTGGCTGCCTTTTCTATCCATATCTGGGTGGCTATGTCCTTTAATATCTCCATGAAATTCAGTTTTTATCTTTCTATTATTACTCTCTGTTTCTCTCCACTCGGTTATTTCTGCTTTCTTTGTCTGACCCTTTCCAAAATAGTTAATGCTTTTATTCATTGGTTCGTTTTGCGCTTCATTGGTTGCTAAAATATCCCTATTATCTTGATTAGAATGGGCCAAAGAGTTAGCCAACAAAGGGGGCTGGATGATTAGTGCTGGTGTAACAGTAGGTAAATTTGAATCTTCAGCAGGGGGTTTATTAAGAGAGGATGAAACACCAGACTGAACAGTATGCATATTTGATTTTATTGGTCCTTTTTTAAGATCCAACGTCAATAAGGCATTATTATTGATAGATAATGGGGATAATATGAGATTATTGTCAGGAAGAATTCTAGAACATGATTTGATTGGGTCTACCTCTGTCTTTCTGTGATAAGACAGCATGTGCTTGTAGCCTTGAACTTCTTCCTGATTGGATGTCAAGGTTTCACTATCTTCATACATAGACATTCCGTCTCTCTTATCCTTTGCCATCATGGTTAACCCATTAATCTTGCTTATATCACATTCTCCGTTTAGCTTAGAAACTAGTGGGTCATTAGGACCAATCCCAGGCCCACTCAAAGGAACATCAACCAATGAAGAAGAAGAGGTATATATGCTTGATGTATGTTTAGAGAGGGTACCCTTTAATGGTATAGGTATATGATGATGGTTGTGGACTGGGCGCTTATAAATATTAGAATTGATTGGTCCCCTCTCTGGTTTGTTTATTACAGGTTGTCGCCCCCACTTCATACCTGATTGTGTTCTATTAATAGCCTTCCCCCCAGTTATTTCTCCTTCCTTTTCCAACCTTTTTCCACTATCTATTAATTGCTCCTTGATAGTTTCCATTTTATTTCCTTTCAGGGTTATAGAAAGTATAGAATTATCTGTATTATCCATAGCATCTGCTTGACAAGGCGATTGGACAGAAGAAGAATGTAAGCCAATATGGTTGGTTGCACTCAATACACTCCTTGATAAAGTAGAGGGTGCACTGAATGAAGCCATGTTATTGGATGAAATTATAGTAGGGAGGGTAGCAGCGTTTGATTGGGTAAAGGTCATTTCCAGATCATTAATATATGATCGTACATGTCTACGCCTATTGACTCGTCCATCTCTATTTATTTTTTCTTTATCATATAATTGGTTGCCACCAACTACGATTTCTTTTCTCTCTTTTACTTTCTTGTTATAATTGATTACCTTTGGCGCCGAAACACCCATATTGGTGCTACCGCTTGTAGATGTGGGTGCAATTTCAACCAATGAACTTGAAGATAACAAACTAAGATTATTACTGGCGACAGATTGTAAAATAGGAGATGAAGTTGTAGAGGGGACTGTGAGAGAAGTAATATTTTTGGACGGGATTTTGAGTAGACTGATGCTAGTGTTTGATTTAATTGGTTTTTTTTTTCTTGTTTGAGAGGACGCAGCAACGAGAGTGGAGAAGGAGGTAGATAAATACTTGGATGGTGATGTAGTAGAGGTAAAGGCAGTGTGACTGTGTAATGTGATTGATCTAGTATCTTCTTTTTGTTTTCCCCGAGCAAGCACATATGAATGTCCCAATGAGCCTTGTGCCTATAATGATAATAGGGGAATATGCAAATGTGTTAAAATTAACTATATGCTCTATTACCTATAAGTTGTTGTTCAAATATAAAAACGTATAAGTTTCATGTAAGCATAATACATGTGTATACATAAACACAGTTGCATATATATATATACCTACACACAGACCTACATACATATATACATATATATACTTACATATTTACATACATACATACATACGTATATGCATACACATAAACATACATACATACATGCGTACATACATACATACCTATATACATATATATAAACATACATACATACATATATGTGAACTACCCATATAAATATTAATTGTGATCCATCTATATAGTATGAGCTTTAATATCTAATTTACAATGTCAGATAAACCTTTATGTACAATACATATAAATATAGCTTGCAAATACATATACGTATATATATACATCAATATATCAGCAAGCGTCAATACATATTAGCCTCCAGCCAATAAAATGAAACTCACAGATACTTCAGTGGCTTTATTGGCCGTCGGATTGGCTTGATGTTTATAATTGCTGATTACCATTTGACAGTCTTCTGTAAATATAAAGAAAAATAATTTATGGTCAACCAAAATGTGATAATATAAGGGAATATATACATATTATATATATAAGGCAAACTCTTGGATATATTTTCATATACATAAGTGCTAAAAAAAATATTCCTTCTTTTGTATAAAAGTATACGGTGTAGTATGGTATGATAGACGTGACGTGTTCTGATATGTTAGAATATGTTAGAATATAATATAATATAATATAATATAATATTCAAATATTAAAGAATGCAGTTAGCAATAGAACTTCATAATAAAACCCACATACAAACTCTAACAGGTAGTAATAGTATACATATATGTGCTGTCTCTATATAATCCTACACTCACCCAATGGCACGTGATCCAACTCCCATGGCTTTTCCATATTTTCATTGGATGGGCCTGTGACTTTTTTGAGTTGTCTTTTTAATGTGTCTTCCTTATTGGTCCATTCCCTCTGTTTTAACCTAAAATCCTTTTCCATTTCTTCAATCTGATGATTGTGGTTCCAAATAATATAAATCGTTAGATGTTTATAGTTGTAATGATGAATTACAGTGTGATTAGGTGTAATATAGTATGGTATGGTATGATATGGTATGATATGGTATGGTATGGTATGTTATGGTATGGTATGGTATGTTATGGCATGGTATGACGTATAATATAGTATGACATGGTATGGTATGATATGATATGGCATGATATGGTATGATATGATATGGTATGGTGTAGTATGATGTATGATATAGTATGATATGGTATGGTATGATATGGTATGATATGGTATGCTATAATCTGTTGTAATTTTATATGATATGAAATAACATAGTATAGGATAATAGAATATGATATATGTAAATGCATGAGGAGTTGTCCATATTAGACACTAAGGATCGGTATAATAAGATATACAATCAAAGTAATTATTAACCCTACAAAATGTGTAGTTATTTAAATAAAGAATTATTTAATTGAACCTGTCCTATGGAATATGATGATCTTTTAAAATTAAATAAAAACGCCTGTCCAATACATGCCTTCAGTTTTAACTCTGAGGTTTGTTTTTTATGGGTTGCAACAGTATCTAATACGTCATTGGAATATTGTCGCCAAGCCTTTAATTGGTTTATAGCTAATTGTTGTGGAATGGATGTCTGGAGGTGTGAGAATAAAAATATATAAGGAGGAATATTTAGTATCTATTTTTACATTAATTTATTATGATATGTAACTATCTGTCTGTATTGTATACCTATATAATTGATATATTTTGGTTTATATGGTTGTCCTTTAGAAATATAACTATATACATATAAGTATAGTATACAGTATATCTCTAACTATCTCAATAGATTTCTGTAAATTTTTGTTTATCTCCCCTAAAGTTATACACAGAATAGCCCATGCACACTTACTATCATACATACTATTTTATATACTATTTTACTATATACATTACATACTTATAATACTATATAGTTATTTATTTATATTAATAAATCTCATTATACTAAAAAACAAAATAGCCCAATGAAAGCAATCATTTAAATAACGTAGGCAAAATTTTATTTTAAACGCACCTGTATACATATGACAGCTTTTAACCTTTTGATATAATTGGCATATCTACGGGCATTAAAACCTCTCCAGAAGGTCTGCATAGATATATATATATATATATACGTAGTAAGTTTTTATATACTCTTTTTTAATGTACAATCACGCCGCCGTAATATTGTAATATTAAAAGTATTAAAACAAAAAATGCATATATTATACTATATTATATTATATCGTATTCTATTGTACCTT
Organism: Ichthyophonus hoferi; assembly: GCA_002751075.1. NCBI lineage: Eukaryota > Ichthyosporea > Ichthyophonida > Ichthyophonidae > Ichthyophonus > Ichthyophonus hoferi. The sequence continues at coordinate 44,371 of NAOQ01000308.1, forward strand.
ATTGCACACTATTTAATTAGATTCTACTATATATAAAGGTAGTGAATTGTTAAAATAGCATACCTGAATGCATAGAGTAGCCAATTGTAATCGCAAATAGTTTTTACGGGCTACATAGCAGCGAATCATAGATTGGATTCGGATAGCATATTTATAGAGTAAAAGGTTTCTGTATATATATAAGAATATGTCACCAATAGCAAACAAAATTGTAAAAAATTAAAAATTAAATGGTGCATATTATTGGTAGTCGTACAAATAGGGCTCATTAACTGTTGTTCACAAGTACTTTCTGACTATGCTTAACAGTTATATAAGGAAAGAAAATATATATATATCTATTTATATTTATAAATGATTTTATGTGAGTTTACTTTACCATATTATATTATAGTAATATTATACTGTATTATCCTATATTATACTATACTATACTATATTATATTATATGTACGGGCGTTTCTATTTATATCTTTTGCAATGTATATCTCCTTACATATATACTCATATTTAAACCTACCTCTTTCTTTCAATTATTCCCAGTTGGCCTTCCTTTAAAAAAATAAACCTTTGGCCTACTTGGTACATTGAAGAAGATAGTGTGGAATGAAGGAGCTGTGTAAAGGAAATGGAATAAGACATAACAATAGTAATTAATAATAATAATAATAATAATAATAATAATAATAATAATAATAATAATAAACTATATATATTTATAATAATATTAATGAAACATATGTATAATAATATTATTAAGCTGTATATATGTATATATGTATACATGTGTAATGTATAATAATAATAATAAAGTATATATATATAT
>NAOQ01000308.1:45221-57391 GCA_002751075.1 Ichthyophonus hoferi
GTATACATGTGTAATGTATAATAATAATAATAAAGTATATATATATATATATATATATATATATATATGTATGTATTAATGATAATAAACTATATATGTATATATAATAATGAAATATATATGTAGTATTCCAACCCTACCTATCTCCCTTACCTACCTCTACACAGGCTGCCTTTTGATTGGCCTTGCTGCTCTGCCCGGGAAATAAAACATATCTATATGAAGAGAATAAAAATAGGTAGCCAATAGGGACACATTTTAATTGCATTATATTTGTTTATCCCACTTTAGCCCACTATCTAACTGAGATTGATAATTAAGATATATAAAAATATGCATACAGGCACAAACCAATATTTGAATATATTATATATACTTATAGTGTAACTAATTATATATTTATGTACTATAGATGTTTACACACCTCTATAATAATCGGATTTACTACGTCAATCAGAACCTCCGACTATGTTCCTATTGTAATAACACACTTTATCATGGAATGTCATTGATTTTAAAATATTATATGCGAGATGTAATTCAATAATTATCTTATATGACTATACGTTTAGCTACTGTCAGTTTTATTGGGATAATATATCCAACAATATCATTATAGACTTAATTAAATTATAGTAATTTTATTTGTTAATTTTTAAGTACTATTTCTGAGAATTTAATCTTTTCCATTATCCACATGTATGTTGTCAATATAATACCTAATTGGGCCAATCATATCATTTATTGATGTACACTATTTCATGGGTAATAACACATAGAATGTGCATATTTTTAAAGTTACCCGCATAAAAGCAGTCTAATTATATAATTATCACCCTAATAATCAATAGATAAACTTTGTTAATTACTCGGTTTACCTACAAAAAAATCAATATAAATAACAGTTATATAAACAAAACAAAAAAATTCAATTGGTTAGGGTAATTTATAATTCACTTTAAACCACTTTAGATAGGCCAATAAATGCGATATGCATGATAGACAGATAGACAAGCTGATCTATTGAATTAATAATTTACCAAAGAACATAGATACTAGCATTTTATAGATAACTTGGTAAAGAAGTTCAGAAAGACCGGATATTAATAAAGCAGAAATTAATACATAAATAGAAAAATATAATTGAATTCTTACCTTTTATAAAATTCATTGTATGCTATTCTACTCGAATATCCTGCTGCTGATATCTTTATTGTTTCCATGACACCACAGGCTTTTAATTGGTTCCAAACATAAGATAGATGAAATTGATTGGATGATTGTATGGGATTTGGTTGGATACAGCGGACATAGTGTGTGTTGGTGGTTTTTAAGATTGTCATTAAAGAGGATAGAGATTTCTGATTGGATAATGAGGGATTACTGTCTGTATATAGTATATGGTAATAGATTAAAATCTACGGTAGTGTGGTGTAGTATAGTGCAGTGTTAATTTGTATGATTGAGTTAATAACAATATATATGTAGAATATAAAGAGGACTCTGTTCTACCTATCAATACTACATTATCGCTAATTATTTAATTATTTGATATGAACTATAAATAGAGTTTCCTTTTTCTTCACCTAAATACAATTTTATGATTAAATCGTCTTAATTGGTCATTGAGTACCACTACCATTAAATTACTTTTAGGAGTAAGCATTATATAATGAGGAAGATAATTAAAGATAATTAAGATACCAACCCTGAATTGGTAGCCTACTGTATGACATTTTCTGATTGGCTTAGGAGGCGTGTCTGAAGTAATTGTAGGCTTGATGGGGTCAAAGAGATGACGTAAGAAAGGTTCTCTGTGGGGTAGGTTGGGACAAGATAGTCAATTGTGGGATAGATATATATATAAATGGATAGATATACTCGATATATACAGAATTGGTATGTAAATGGAAATATAAAAAAAATAATTATGGACATTATAGACAGTACATTCAACTAAAACATACATGGGGTACCTATTAACAGTTCACTACAAACGCTACATAAATTTCACACATATACCAACACTCTTACCTGCTAGCCCTCATGGTGTTGAGCAACGCCTCGGCTATTGTATCTGTATTTTTGGCTATAAACTCCCTACTATCATAAATCACTGGGTGCCCATAGTGCTTGATTGAAAATAGTCCCCGCTGGGTACTAAAGCGGGGTACAATAAAATACTGTGCCAATAGAACGTTGGCATTAAATTAAAGAAAAGATTAATATCTGACAAGATATGGATAATGTTTAACAATGATTTGACTGCGTTGCATACTAAAATACTATTCTAATAAAAAGTTAGAAGGAAAATGAAAATGAAAAATCAAATTGGAAAAATCCTAATATTTGATTGTAATGTGACTGTGTTGTATGCTAAAACGAGTTTGCAAAAAGCAATTATGCCAATAAAAGGTTAAGAACAGAATTAAAGAAAAAGATACAATTGACATAAATAAATAAAATAAAATAAAATAAATTTATATAAATACAAATATAAAAAAAAAGAAAAAAAAAAGAAAGAAAATAATAACCAGTAGGGGGCAGAAGTTAAAATGGTTGAAGCAACATATTAATAGTTATTGGATAATATGCCTTAACTTCTCCTTATAACCATTTGCTCATTTCTCTTATAATTCATTAATAATTTATTTTTTGACATGTATGTTTATTATTACACATTCCCCTCTATACATATATACATACATGCCTGTATATGTGCAGATCTATATGATATATACTCCATTATATATAGTAATTCCAGCCCCTTACCTCGTGTGAACCAAATCTCTGATAAAGTTTATTGACCCAATTGATGCTCGAGCACTAAGGGGTTAATAAAAATAAGCCAATCAAAGGCATTACAACAATTAGGAAATATGCATTAGAAATATAAAAGAAAACAATTTAATAAATAATACTAATTGGTAATTATAGAAGTTATGTAGTTTATGTAGCTCCTAATATCGCGTTTAAGGTTTAATATATATTTTAATGGCAAAATAACATTAGCTTGGGATTTATTCTTTTAACCTTGTTATATAAAGCTTTCCTATTGGGCATATTACAATTTCTGATTAACTAATGTTTAATGGGTAAAAGATTCAATTAATTATGAGGCCTTGTTTTTTTAAAATGAAATATAATGTGAATATGTATACATGTTATTGGTCAGCCAGGTTTTATTTGAATTTATCGGGAGGGCGGGGAATATAGAGCTAAGTATGGAAATAGAATCAATTTTAGTAATCAATGGGTAGTTATGTCTAAATGATCACATGACATATCATACATTTGATAGGGCGCATTCCTCGTCTAGAGATGGAAAAATGCCTTTTTCAATCAAATCAACACAGGGCAAATTGTCAACAAACCTGAAAATATAATTAACTGTAAGGTCAATACGTGCTTTGTTTAAAAACAAATCTGTGTGGTTATGTCTGTATGATAATAAAGAAAATCGGTAGTTAAGATAATAAATTGAATAGAACATAGAGTAATAAATATATTAAAATGTAAATATAGTAGGGTTATTATTATGATTATTATTATTATTATTATTGCAATTATTATTACTATTGTAATTACTATACTATGACTATTTTTGCATGCATAACCACATGCATACATACATAACAATGTCAAGAATGATTAGTTATTTCTCCTATAACAAACTTTTAATATTATTTTAAAACAACTTTGTTTATCAATCAGGCTAATATCAAAGAAGAAATTAAAACCCTACCCAATAAAGGACCATTGTATACCCTCTTCCATATAGATCCTTTGTTCTTGTGCAAGAATTTGTTGATTAAAAAGTCTTTGCAGGTTCTCATTGGCGTAATTAATACAAAATTGTTCAAAACTATTCTTGCTAAGTCTTTCAAACCCTGTCATATCTAATATTCCTATAAATAGCGGTCCAGAAGAAGCCTTGAGTGATTGGTTAATCTAGGAAATGAAAGGAGGAAAATGTTACCCATAGGCCAATCACATCTATATTGGTACTGTGTTTAATACCAGAGGGTAAAAACAAATGAGGACAAACAAGATGCTTTAATTAGGTTTTCTATAAACAATTACAATATGATACTATTCATTGATAGGATAACTTGAACCTCATATACCAATTAGGGCTGGGGTGGGTTGAAATGAAGCCTTGAACCTTTTATATATATTATGTCTTGACACCTTGTAATTTATGCAAATATGATTTGAAACTATGTTATGCTATATTATAAAAGATAACAAATAGGATAATGTAATTGATCAAATAAATTTCTTTTAAAAAATTATGCTTAAAATAAAACGGATAATAGAATTAATATACATCGTATATATGGATAGGCATAATTCGATTGATGTTTATTTGTGGTATGATCCTGCTCTAATAGAGTGGAAATATCTATGTATGGTAGTATTGTATTGGGTATATGTACGCTATACCAATAGGAATTAAGAACTATATGTTAAAAAAAGGTTACTAAAACTATCTTGGAATATGGTTTCCAATTTTCAATTAATCTGGAACTATGTATAGGCAGTGCAAACACACAATACTATATAGTTAGGTTATATGGGTTATATCTATAATGACATATTATTGAATAGATGACTTGCGGTTTTTAATGTTATATTAAAATACTTTTAAACCATTTCTTTTATAGCAATAATTCACATATTGCATATATAAATATAGGTTTTGAATATTATAGTTGAGTTTATTTATATAAATTTACTCATATGTACACACAACGTACCTTGGATACTATCCAATCAAATAGTCGTTGATAAATAATTTTAGCTAATGAATCGCGTGCCATTAAACTTTGTTGTTCCGTCATCTGAGGTGTAGAACAAAAATGGTAAGCAATTAAAAGTTATAATTGGTCTGATAAATTAAATAAGCTTTAATGATAGGCACAACAAAACAATAATATTATATAATTAATCCAATTGATTTTAATAGTATGTATCTAAAGTAATGTTATAATAAAACATGAGATAATAAGGTGTTCCTTGCTTAGCTAAAAATATAATTTGCCAGATATAAACCAATAAAATGTTTTTTAAAAAGAATCTAGTCTTAATCATACTCCAATCTGATCATGGTAGATCCATCCAATCAAAATTTACCATCTTCTTTAGAACTTCCTTTCCCGCCACTAATCTCTTAAAAGACAGCCACGTGACTAAATCTTTGGACGATACAGCCAATAAACGGGAAGCATTTTGTATGTAAACATTTTGATTAGGTACCGTCGAGCCATGCAGGCCAATCACATGTATGTTTCCTAGATGAAGAATTCCTGCCAGAGTCTGAAATATCATGCGCTCTGTGATTAGAGGAAGTTAGGAACATACTGTTAGTAATAAAAATTGATTAAGAGTAAAATTAAGAAATTAATTAAGCTTCCAATAATACTCAATCAATCATCAGTTCAGTGGTACTTACTCCATACAAAAATATAAAATATATTACAGAATAGATATTGGTGGATATCCCAATAATATCTCTCTATAGGTAGGCGTTTTATATTCCCTGGATAATTATATAGATATACTAGGTAAGACACTATATATTACTATATATAACTATCTAAATAATTAATTATCTAACTATATATCTAACTATATATAATGTAGGTATATCTAACTCTCCATTAAATTATTTCTCTAACTAACTAACTATATATCTAACTATCTATTTATCTATCTATTTAACTATATATTTAAGTATATATAATCTAGGTATATCTAACTATTTATCAAGCTATTTATCTAACTTTCTATCTAACCGCTTATCTAATTATATATAATATAGGCATATCTAATTAACTATCTAGCCAACTATTTGACTAACTATCCATCTAACTCTCTCTATATATATTAACACTATAGATAATATCTATACGCGTACCTTCAAACTCACATATATTAACCATTCTCAAAGCCCGTCGTATGTTATTTAGACCATTCAAGTCCCGGGAATTGTTTTCTCCATTGACGCCATTCAATCCTATTCGGGGTTCTATTAGCTATATATATATATATATATGCATGTGTAATCAAATATTGATTGGATAAGGTGCTAGAACTATATCCTGCAATTTGTCATAAACTGATAATTGAGGTGGTGATAATAAACACGCCATTAAATTAGTAATTATATATATATATATTCACAATGAAATTAGTAGTATCCAAGCAATTATTGGCTGGCGGGGCATCCACCTTGTCTAGTATAAAGAAAATCATTGGGGTTGGTGAGGCCCCATTCCGTTTTGTCATTGGCACTTAGTTGGGCTAACATCTGCATATAAACATATATTAAAAAACATAAAAAATAATTTAACCAATATATATTAATTATTATAACTTAAAACAAAGACACTAATTAGATAGCAAAAACAAAACCAAATGTAGAATAACTAAATAACCCTCGTTAATTGATTAATCCAATAAAACTATCCCACCCAAATGACAATAATACGATAGAGTATGTTGAAGCAATCAACTATATTTTAATCATTGTAGTTAAGATAAAATTATAAAATGTAAAATGTAAAAAAAAAAAAAGGCAAAGAAAAGTTAATAAAATCAAACCAGGGCTAAGTTTAAAATAATTAACAAATTTGTTTGAAAATTGAAATCCTGCAATAGAGAGGGTGGGGAGTGGGGGTTATGTATTGTAAAACAAGATATTAAAAACGGTTTAAGCTAATAATGTTTTGTATTTAAAATGTTTGTTGGAATCACATGTTCAAAATAAAATTAAACAATGAAAACAGAGAGAGAAAAAGCGATAGATAAATAAAAATAAAAAATAAATAACAAACAAACAGACTGAAAAACAAAAATAATAATAAAATAAGATGGTTTAAAGATAAAAACAAATATGAGACAGGGAGAGAGAGAGTAAAAGAAATAGAGAGAGGAAGGTGGGGTTACGTTATAAAATATGTGAAAATTGAGCTCTCCCTCTTCGTGGGAGGTCACCCGAGACTTTTCCAAACAATACGTTTGTATATGAACCCCTATTAGTTCATAGTATCTATTAAATTGAATCTGCGATAGAGATAATGTTGGTTTGAGTGTGAGTATCTATGTATGTTTGCATATATATGGTTATTTTTGGATAACTTTTAACTATGCAGTTATAAATGCGGGCAAAATTATATTTAGAAAAATACGTGGTCTGACATGAGTTCTACATATATAAGATCATATACATAGGTATAATTCTATAATAATGTATATGTGCAGCCTACACACATACAAAACATATACTTAAATATATTTTGTTCTCCAGCTTTATGTAATGTGTCTGTTATATATTAATTTCTAATTACGTTAATATACATAAATATATGTAATGGTATTTAATTGGATAGAGCTCTATAAAATTTTATTTAATTACATACAACTGTAACTAATTACATTAAATTTCATATAAATATATATGATTTGTTGTCTATTTGTATATTCCCTTCTATTTTATATTTATAAATATATATAGATATACATATAAACATACACATACATATACATATACATATGCATATATTTCTTTTTTGTACAATTATACATACCTGCACTAGTTTTCCAAATCGGGAACTATTATTATTTTTAGAAGTATGTGCATTTCCCAGGGTTTCTAAAATGATAGTTGAAGCTGCAATCCTATTTTCAAACCCTGAGCTGTCTTTTTTCTCCACCTTCCCCACCGTGACAAGGTATTTCATGGCCAACTGGGAAAGAATATATCTAGACAATCAATAGAGGTGTGTGATAATATGAAATGGTATGTTGGTATATATGTTGGTAGTATGTGTGTGTGATAGTGTAATTATATAATAGTATAATTGTGTAGTAGTATCATTGTATAATAGTATAATGGTATAGTAATACGACAGTATAATAGTATAATAATATAATAGTATAATAGTATGTTATGATAGTATGATAATTGGTATATATATAAAACAAACATTAAAAAGCAAATAAGAAACCCAAAATAGCCATAGACGGAACATTAAGAAAGAAGAAGATAGTATCATTATTATATTATGTTCTTTTCTAATGCTTTATATAGTATTATAATACAATATGTTAAATATCAATGGCCTATTCAATTTTTTCTTTTATTTAATATACTGAGTTTAGTATGGTTTATAATGATTAACTATTTTTTTAATAAAATTGATTCATTTACTGTGCAATTTAAAAGTTTGAAGTGCACACTGATTCACTTAGCAGTTTCTGAATATCTTGTATTTTTTTGTTTTACCAATCACCAGTATAGTTTAATTTTAAATGCTAATATATATATATTGTATTTTTTTCATTTCCTTATCAGCTTATCACAAGGTTTAATTTTTAATGAATATATATATATTAAATAATATTAATTTGCATACAACACTTTGCAACTATATAGACTATAGACTATAATTAGTTTTACATATGACATATATGACTCATTGTTTTAAAAGACCACTTATTACTAGGATTATAGTGTTAAACTAATACCTTCCCCACCTCTATAGCCATAGATAACAATAATTAATATCAAAACACCACTAACATCCTCCCACTTTCTTGATTGCCAACAATAGCACAGCTAATAATATTAATAACTTTAATGATACACAACTTAACATAATGATTGGCTATGCGGGGAAATTAAAAATTAAGCAAGTTACATTTAAACTTTTATTTAAATCTTATATGAGCAATGCAAACAAGCTTCAATTCAGCACGACCAATAATATATATTAAATTTTAAATAATAATTGCCCACTAACCTTAGCGGTAAAGGTTTTTCCCGCACCACTTTCTCCACTAATAATGATAGATTGACTTTGCTTATATCGTTGAAGGCTGTCAAAGGTACTCTGAGAATGATTTAGAGAGAAGGAACCAAAATTAAAAATTAAAAATCTTTTTTAAAAGGATTGTGTTATTTATAGATGCATAGTAAAATACTGAGGAATATATATAAAGGGTTTACAGCATCTTTAAAATGGGTTCTTTGACCAATGTTTAAATCTAATATTCTTTTTAAAAAATTATGGTTTTGAATAATTATACACTATGGGCACTTATAAGGCAGATTTATATGATTTTAAACATTTATATAGACATGAGCTTCATTTTATTATAGAATAATATGTGTGGTTTTATACAAATTTACTTATGTGTATGTGTACACTTAATATATATTATATTATATTATGCTATACCATATCATACTATACCATACCATACCATATCATATCATATCATATCATATTCTATCATCATATACCATACTCTATAATACCCCATCCTATCCCACCATATTTCCCACACTACCTCTGCCACTCCGTAAATATGTGGCTCCATGTCGTCCTTCTTTTGCCCTCTATAAGTCATAAGCAGGTCATCGTTATATAGGCTGGGAAGTGACTTGATTGGATTGATTGCTATAAATACAATACCTAGTATAGGATAAAGAGGGATGAAATAATTGCAAAAAGATAACAGGGGTTAAAAATATTAATACTAAGAGATATAATATATACTACTCTATACACAACAATATATTACATACTACTATATACATAATAATATAGTATATACACTACTATATACGTAATAATGTAATACATACATACATACATATATATATATATATATATATATATATTAGCACATAACCATCCACTTCTGTCCTCGTTTCCTTTTGCTCCTACCCACACCCTATTAATAAATTAAACTGTTCAATATATAGCACTTTACTATGCTATCTTATACCATAGCAGACTTACATATATTTATAAATACTATTATTTATAAACTGTATATATTTATATACCTGAATATGTGTAAGGTATACCCAAAAGGAATCGCGTTTTAAGACAATGGAGTACAGAGGGTTCATTAAGGTAATTAAGATTAATTAAATCCTCCACCAGAGATTGGTTCTCGTCATTGCATAAAGGGGGCCAATTTCCCTTCACACTACAGTTATGTATTTCTTTCTGTGTTGTTTAAATAAAAATATGTATTATTACTATATTTAATATGAATTATTAGTATTTATAGTGTGTGGGTATATGAAATTCAAATTTATAGTAGACAAATATAGACAAATGGATGAAGTAAGAATAATTTGTAATAAAAATATGCAATAGAATATAATGGTATACAGAATAATATTAGATTTAAAAAACAATGTGATAAGAGGTATATTTAAATATAACAATACATAATAATGCACGACATAATATAAAATGGGATAGGGTAGGATAATACAATATAATATAAAGGAGGTTATAATAGGACTTTATATAACATAATATAAAATGGGATATATATACTACATTAAATGCATTTCACAGAAAGCATACATAAGGAAATATTTTGTGTATAAAGATAAAATGATAACTAGATCTTTTTGTAACTCTTACATAAAACAATACTTATAAATTTTGGTTTTATTATATTTCAAATATTTAAAAATGTGTATTTGATCAGATTAAAATAAGTTATAACATAATTCTAAAAACAAAAATTAAAACTAAACATATACATACAGTTCCATCAGCATATTTAAATATACACTCGTTCTCATTCACAGTGTAAATTTCAGCTTGCACCCATGTATCTACCAGCCCTTTCACCCATATATTGACACCCTGTAAGTCACAGTAATGTTATATATATGTATGCGTACGGGAGTAGCAAATTAAAAGTAACAGGTATAAAGTGATGCTCATATCTAGTACGATTCCAAGCCTAAACTGGTCCCAATTGCTTCTCTACAATAGGTTTAATTACGGTTTTTTCGGCCATTGCAAAGAGCTGGATTGGGTTGACGTAATGGATTGTTAACTTGTGTACGCTTTGGTTAACCTATTAGTTTCATAACTTGGTTTTATTTTTACCCTAATAGTTCAGATCATTTTAATTAAACTAATAAAATATTAAACTCTTTGTTGTAACTCGACACTTTCTTACCCATCTATTTGCAGCAAGATACATTATTATAAGGTTATTCGTTTTTGCACTCATCATAATTAAAAAATACTATTTTAATGGCCACCTAACAGGAAAAATAACAGCTAAGATGGATTTGGTTTATCATAACTGTGTGATCATATTAGCAGTAGTAGTTTTGGTTCAATGACTAATGGCATTATATTTGTAACTAGAAATTGGCCCAAAAAGAACAGAGAAGTGGGTAGAAAAATGATTTACTAAGACTGGTTCAAGAAACTGTGTATTGAGAAAAACAAAAACAAAAGAATAACTACCTCTTTGTACAAAGACATGTTTACGAGATCGCCTGGTATCATAAAGGAGTCAACACCCCTTAGTTTGGTCTCGGGGCAGTTTATATTTTATTATCTATAATTATTTATATATTGTTTTCCTTGAAAAATGGCTTTTGTATTAGATTTATCACTATTCCGCCAATATATATAAATATCATATTTATCTAAGGTTCTAAAATACATATATGTATTTAAATATTTAAAAGAATAATAATAGTAATTTTTTTGGGACCAAGATAGAAAGGTAAAGCTTTATTGTTGAAGTAGCTATTATATCATAGCACTAAGGTCGTGAGTGGATTACAATGGCGACATCTAATGAAAGATGAGCATGGGAGAACTTAGATCAACGACTCGTGGCCAATTCTCCTAATAGCCAATCACTATATTGATCGATTTTAACTAACATATGTATTGGTCAATTGCAAATTTGTAGATTCTGCTGCCCAATTAACACTACATCTCTGGAATTTTTATCCACTAAAACAAGTTGTTGGGTGGTCGAGCTGGTATTGGATCGGCAGTAGGCAGGGTGTATAAGTATGGCTGACATGGTTTCGAAGGCTGTATCCTTACAAAAATAATATATAGGAAAAACTAAAATGCGGGACTCATTTATCTTTTAATATTTATTATTATCTACGATGTGTTTTATCGAAATATGCAGAAAATAAATTGTAAATATGAAAAATGCATTGTTCTTACTTTTGCAAATTTGTATATATTTTATATCTTGGGAAGCCAATAAAGTGTTCTCATTCTGTAATATATACGGTGGGTAATCTGAACCGTCAGCCCGGCTAGCTCAGTCGGTAGAGCGCGAGACTCTTAATCTCGCGGTCGTGGGTT
>NAOQ01000308.1:57889-86908 GCA_002751075.1 Ichthyophonus hoferi
CCCCACGTTGGGCGGTTATTTTTCTCAATATCCTGTTTTGAGATATTGTTTTTCATACTGACTGCGGCTTGAAATTAATATATTTGATCACTGTTGTTATATTAGTCTAATAATTAGATTTGTTTACTTTTGTTTATTACTTGGGTGAAATACTGTAACTAACCTTACATTGCCTATTTAATTAGATAATTTTATCCAGCTTTAATTAATTGGAGTTGAGAGTTGAGGCTCCTAAGATAATTAGTGATACAATATATCCATTCGGGTATTATTGCTTGGTCTCTTTTGTGATTCCACAAACGCAATTAATTGGAATAATTAAAACAGTTTAAATAGTAGCTGTAATAATTATGGTTTTAAATACATCCAATGATGCCAAAACTGAAAGATCATCCCAAAAAAAAAAAAAAAAAAAAAGTGCAAACCACATGAATGAGTTTCAATTTGCCTATATAAGCCTATACTATTAAATTTGGTTCAGCTGATAATAAATTATTATACAATTCTGTAGTATTTGCTCCATTTAATATTTTATTTTTTTACATTCTACTACTGAAGCTTATAATAACTGTTCTCCAAAAAATTGGCAATCTATTTATTAAATACCTTGCCAAGGAAAATTTCATTCTGACTCTATTAATCTTTTAATCTCGTGTCCAATTAGAGACCAATCAAACTTCAGTAGTTCGATTGACTTGTCCACAAGCTTCTGGATATTTTTCGGTTTGTTATCTATATACATGTTTTCTTATACGAGCTGGAGAGTACCTCACTCCAGTTTATGAGGAACTCAGTTCTTTGCTTAGTTTTATTGCTGCCATAGCAGTCTGTGGAGCCGCCTTCTTATGGGCGTTACTGCATTTACATATATTTACAATTACAACCAGTGCAAAGTGAATATACTAGGTCACCAATGTATCCTGTAGAGATACATAGTAGCTGTAATAATTATGGTTTCAAATATATTCAATGATGCCAAAATCGGGAGATCATCCCAGGAAAAACAAAATCATGCAAACCACATGCTTGAGTTTCAATCTGCCCATATAAGCCTATATTATTAAGTTTAGTTCAGCTAATATTAAATTATTATACAATTCTGTAGTATCTGCTCTATTTAGTATTTTATTTGCTTACATCAGACCACTGAAGCTTATAATAACTGTTTTCCTAAAAAATGGCAATCTATGTATTAAACTATGGGGTACCTATTATATGTTACCATAATCTCATTGGCCAATCAAGTTATGCCCGCCCACATAACACTTTAAAGCTATAGGTACTTGATTAAATAATCTGTTGATTAATGAAATTATCATGTATTTTGACTAACCTAGAAATGATAACACATCACTTGGCTTTGCAGTTATTTGTATAACTGAAATCCCTCACGTATTCCACAATTGTGAACTGCAGTGCTCAAAACATTGTAGCTAATCTTTACATGGCATAGTTTACAATTGGTAAGCAATGGCCAATCATTTGCGTTTATATTATCTGTAAGCCAATTACAATACATACGTTTAATGGTCATCTTAATTTTACCAATCTAGATCTCCACTCTTAGGAATCTCCCGTCTATTACTTTGACTAGTATATAAGATATCGCATGTACATTTACATTTATACTATCGATCAATGCAAACAAAATGAAATATTCGTATGCTTTGCTTTTTTGCTTCTTGGGCTTTGGTCAAACTATAATTGACGTGTATCTCGTCAGGAAAACTGGTGTATAAGGTAAGGGAAAAAAGGTTGTACGTAGCGGGTCTGAGAGTATGCTTTGGGAAGAAACTTTCTATGCAGCCCAGGTAATTGTCTGTCATAGCCAACATCATTATAAACAGTGATATGCAGAAATATCTATTATTAAAAGTCCCAACATGTTGGTGTCAAGGCAATAATGCAATATTTTATTGGCTTAAAATGCTATCATCCTAATCGTAAAACCACTATCAATATTTATATAAGTTGTGCTATATGGCGAAGAGATGTTCTTTGTCCTTGACACGGGCTCCAACGGCATGTATGTAGTAAGCAACATCTGTACTACATAAACATTTAATCCGGAGACTGAAAGGAGTGGGCCCTTTCTCAAGGATCAATTTATGGCTGGTAAATATAATATGACCCACGGTTTTTATAATCTTTGTCGCGGATTTCCGGCACCGCTTGTGGAATCTGAGTCAAGAACCGTCTTGGACTCACTCTAAGTTCCCACCGCTTGCTGGAGGTAGATAACACCCCACTGGATGTTCTTGATCGTTGTACAATAAACGTATCTTTCTTACTTAGCACTAATGAATCTCCCTCGTCGCTTGAGCTTGAATCTACTATTACTCTTTTCTTTTCTTTAAAGCTAATTTGCTTCATTATCTAAACAACGGACCCATGAGTTGTCTAAATATATTTTAAACTTTATGCTCTGTTTTCCATATCAATTTCACCGGTCCTTTACTGACCGCCGCTTTCTTTATTATATACCCCCGGTTTTAGAAACTCCTCCACTGGTATCTTTTTTAACCTTCTTAATATATAAAAACGTCATTACACATTATCGTCCAATAAACTATTGTTTTCGTGATCTTAATTACCCATTATCTAAACAACGGACCCATTTGTTGTCTAAACATATTTTAACTCTTAACCTTTTTTTTCCATATCAATTTCACCGGTCCCTTACTGACCGCCGCTTTCTTTATTATATACCCCGGTTTTTGAAACTCCTCAACCTATATCTTTTTAGCCGTCTTAATATATAAAATCGTCTTTACACATTATCGTACAATTAAACTATTGCTTGCGTGATCTTTATTACCCCCAGGATAATTAGATCCAGTATAATAATTGGGCTAATTAATTTGGTTTGACACTAAGAAATAAAAGGAAATAGAATAGCCTTCATATACATTGGCCAGGATGGTCTCATCACATTTATTTCTCTATCACTATTAATTCTTTTTCTTTTTTCATTCCCTCCCACTATATACATAACTCACTTTTACTTCCTACATCACATATATTTCTCATTTTCTATTTATTAAACATCAGCCATTTTCACCTGGCCCCACCCTCTTTATTTTCCATTGCCTCCTCTGTTATCCACCACATGATCTCTAACATTGGCGCTCCTTTCCACTGAGGTGTGGATTATATGGCAGTTTGATTCTCATGACCCCATTATTTTTCCCCTGTATATTTATACTGGAACCTCCATTGGTTGAACTTGGAACTGACTGTTGATGTGATATATTTGATAATTGTACACTTCCACCCAATTTTCTACTGGTGTGATTTGAGAGTTTTGAAGAAGCAGGCTTTGCATCATCTGAGAGACGTTCTTTTGTATTTGTATCCTTCATAGTCATATTGTCTAGAGGCATTTCAGAAAAAGCTGAAGCACCATGCACCCTTAATGTTAAATTCTCCTCAGGACTATTTGAGATTGAAGAAGGCCTACTGCAGTCAATTAGTGATTTCACTTTTGAGCCTGCATTATCTGCTGCTTCAGGTTTGTCTTGACCTCTCTGTGCATTTCCTATACGTTTCCCTTCTCCACAATTAGTTAAAGTGCAATGAGAAGATTTTTTATTGGTCGGTCTACGTCCCTTTCGATTGGTATCTCTTTTAATTTTGTTCTCAACAGGAGATTCTGATAAAACCAGACCATTTTGAACCTCCATACTCAAACCTTCTTCTGTACATATGGTCTGGATTGAAGAATCAAGGTCGTCAGCTGGTAATTTCAATTTGGAAATTGCATTAACTGCAAGTCCAGTTTTTCCTCGGCCTCTTTGTGTATTCTTTCCAGGTTTTCCTTCTATATAATTGGGTGTTATTGAAGAGAATGATTTACTGCGGGGGATATGACTGCTGGGTATACTCGTTCCCAATGCATTAGGGGTCTCTGTAGACTTTGCCTCCTTTTTTCTATGCGAGACACGTTGAGTGCGTTGGTGGTTAGAGTTACGAGAGTTGTGAAGGGGATTAAGTGAATTTTCAAGAGGCTTTAATGTTCCAGGGGATGTAGGTGCAGATATAGAGGTATGCATCTGCAACATGTACATGTGAATATTTTCAGCCAATGGTTCATGTGATGGTCAACCAATAAGCATGAGCATTATAAATCTTCCATAGTGAATTAGAAGACTTACAAGAGAAAGAGCAGGTGGGAGAAGCAGATAATTATGAAGTAAAAGTCACAGCATACATATATTAATGATAATACAATAGCAGATCTACATAAATCGTCCAACAAATATATTTCTACATACCTCCACATACACGGGTGTGTTAGCATCCAATGAATGCCTATTTTTCTCTTGTTCCACATCAATGATTGCGCCTGCCGCCATTTGTTTCTGATAAAGATTATCCCGCCACTTCTGCTCTTCTATCATCTTATTGGTGGGTTGGTAATCCACTGTATACATTTCCTGGTGGTAGAAGAAGACGAGGGAGTGTGAGAGGATCAAAATGATGAAGGGTTCAGTGTGATAAGATTTGGTAGGCTAGCCCCAGAGGGCCAAAATGTAAAACATAAAAAATAACACAATCACGTTTTAATCACATTATTTATACTCTTGATGCATAATTTGATACATATTAATATATTAATACTGTTAGATCAAATATTAATATAATATATATAACCAATCCATAGGGGAAAAAATATAAAGGCATGTGCGTTTATTATTTAGTGTGCATGCATAGGAGTACGTGCAAGAGGCTTTAAATACAATTCGTATGCAACTATATGTGCACATAAACATACTGACTGCTTCTTCCATGATTGTGCTTGAGTGGTGTAACCCTTGGTTTCCACTGGCTCCCGACATACAGGACACGGTACAGTGATTGGATAAACCACAGGCCCTGACGTTTGATTGGTATGGGATGGCCTTTAATAGCTAATAATTTGTTTCCTTAAGCTCTAACTATACAAATAAGTATACATACACCCACTCTCACATAAATACCAATATAGACGAGGGAATTCATCCTGTAAAGGCATAAAGATACGTTCACAATTATAAAAACAAAAACAAAAATATCGAATTAGAAATGTGGTATGATCAAGGCAAATGGCTGAACACACCTGTAATGGAGACAGGGATATATATAAATAGACTCGAGCTTACCTATTTTCTTCTCCACTTTAACTAAAACATTATCTTCATTATTTGCAGTAGCAACGTAGTGAGTGTAGGCTGTAAAGCACTCTATGTGCAAATGATGGTAACATGGTGTTTTCATAAATTCTTTGCTTTTAAACCCTTCTAGACAAATTGCACATAATCCTCTTGGGGCTGCATTTAATTGGTTCAGACGCTCCTTACATATCTGTCATGAAGTTGGATCAATTAATTGATTAGTTACAATATCACTGGGAGCTTGTGACCTAATCTATGGTGTGATAAGGTAAATATCACTATGATGCATAAAGCTTTGCGTTTTAAAGCACAAATATTAACCAGACCCTACCTAACAAATTTTTTTTTTTCCACTTCTCTTCATCCCCTTGCACCGACAAGTATGTATATATATGAAAGCATACACTCATATAATTATCTCCATACATCTACATACAAATGTATAATAATTCACTCACCTCAAATAACTGATAAAGCACACAACTGCCCTTATTGTTTTCCGACGTCATCTTGAGGTCATCAACAAATGACGCCACATCCTTATCATCCAAGCCTCTCATATTAAAGAGCTCAAAGACTGGTATATGGTTAGGATACTGAAAAAGAAATTTATTGGTTCAATATCACATATGTCCACTCATGGTCCTCCTAGTCTATATAATTCTATTCATCTTCTTACCTGTTTCCTTCTCTCTCTTATGATATCTCTTAGTATTTCTCAACACCAGTCTACGCTTTCCGTTTCATCCTGCCTACTCTTTGCCTGTGCTTTCCCTCTCTCTATACTACATCTACTTCATAATGTCTATGTTTAAATTAACTTCTCTATATCCCTATGGTTATTTTGTATATATAAATATAAATATAAACATAATTGTTTATAGATTAATACATAAATACATACATACATGCAATTATACATAGGTACCTGTAGTGGCAATACCACCCTAAGGTCTAATTTGACAAACTCCTTCTTTTCATCCATCCCAGTCTGGGGTCTAAGTTTCATAACTACATTAAGGAAGTATAAAATGTGTCAGTTAATAAATGGAATATTTATATGTCTGTGTGTGTTTAGAACACTTGTTGCAACTCAGTATTTTTCTACCTATCTATTTTCTGCAATATGTATCCTTAGAGGGTTCTTTATTTTACACTTATTACAATTAAAAATACCATTTCTGTGGCTGCCTAAAAAAAAAATAGAAGCTAATTGCTAGAATTAACTCGGTAAGATGGTTTTAAAAATACGACCCAACAAGATAAGACTACAGTTAGATGGATGGCATGATTGGTTATAAAATCGTTAGGTATTGGAGCACGAATAACATGATTGATCGACATATGATTAGCAATCAAATATCGTTTCAAAAAAAAGCATAAAAGGGAAACCGTATAACATTTAGTACCATCTGAGTGTATTTCCGTGTTCGTCTACACTTATGCTCGTCCCCATTTAGGCGCCTGCCTACACGTACATATGAGAACATAATGAGGTGCATGCCAATATATGTGTGTACGTGTATAGGTAAATTCGTTTATAAATAATAAATGAATGTATATATGTACATATCAATTGGTCTATATAATCGCTTATATTTATCTCTTCCACTTCACTAGCAGGCCACCTACTTATGTATCTGAGAGCATATTAACGTGCATCACACATATATATAGATATATAAACATGTGTGTTATAGGCGAATTCGTTCACAAATAAATGGATTTACCTATCTATCCGTCTATATACTCACTTATCTCTCTCTTTCCCACTTTATTAGCGGGTTGTATATTAATCTCGTCAGGATAGATGGATTGGAGAAGCTCCAATTCATCATCCAAATCACTGTGGATAGATAAATAAATTGCCAGATCGATTGGTTGGTAACAGTCAACTCAAATACGAATAAGTAATTAGGTAAAAATATGCACACTAATATAAATAAACTAATCAATACTTACATATCGATATATAAAATATATTACTATTGAAAATCAAATTATATTAGCTACTAGCCTAGCCTTAGTACACACGACATAAAATGAGTATCTACTTTAAGAATAAATAGATAGCACACATAAATACATACCTAAAACATACCAATATTGATTAAGGACTATACATAGGAGTATACATACATATCTACACATTAAACAGAAATAAATTTCTAGATAAAAAATGCGGCAGACAATTTAATATAAGGTACCAATCAATATGCACTAACTGCATCGCAATAAATCAAATTAAGTAAGTGGAGTTAATGACCCCAATTACTGATAAGATGGCAATAAATGACTCAATATATAACAAATGGAAAGGATATTATCTATATTTATATGTTAATTTTATATAGTTGAAAAGAACGGTAAATTTCTAATTAAGAATAAATGAATTATTCCCAAAACAATAATATTTGAAACAGATAAAGAAAATATATATATATAAAAGGTGAGAGGCAGACAGAGGAGTGATGAACTATATGTGGATATATGCATATATATGTATATAGGGCAAGAAATGGAGAAAAGAAGTAAATGAAAATAGAATAATAATCAATGATTATAATAATCAATGATTGTACAAAAAATAAAACATGAGAAAAAGAAGAGAAAGAGAAAGAGAAGGAGAAATAGAAAAAACACCTTTGATCCATGTTGCTTCTGCTTATTTATAACCTAAATTGGGACGGGGATGATGTATATAGATCAGTGACGTAAAAACATTGACGTAAATTCGACACGTTGATATGAATTGCTAATGGTATTCGGTGGTGCAGTAATGTTTGGTTAAGGCTTTATCTTATGAGTGATATAGTCCTTTGTGCTATATCTGTATTAAATAAAGTGGTGTGCATGATTATTTGTTAGATGTAACCTAAATCTATTTCTGAGCAGAAATATATAGGCTTGAATAGAGCTATCTTCGTTGGCACAGACAACATAAAAGCCACACTAGAGAAAACATACACCAATACAATAGGTCTCTTTATCTCAACTCTCAACCACTTCACGTATGTATATATACACAACACGCTCTGTACTAGCACGTAAAATCACCTTCTATATATGGAAAAGATACCTGAATTTGCTTATATTTAGACATGATAATCTTAGATATATAACTTATTAATTAATAATCATTTATCAATACGATTAAAAGTTCACTACTAAAATTGAAAGTGTTCAATCTAATTACGTCTTTTTTTATTGAAATATTTTATTTTTCGTCAAAACTGAGGTAAAAAGCGATATAATACATACCAGGTTTTATAATATCAAACTAATGTATTAAGCCTATCGGATCAACTTTATTTGGCTGGTATGCGATTAAACTATATTTGCCAATAAATAGAGTGTTTATATATAGTTGCCCAATAGAAATTTATATAGCTTCCAGTCTCTTCGGTTGGGCCAATTGAAATTAAAGAAATAACTAAAATAGGTAATTATTTTGATTTTATTGGTTTATTGGTTATTGGTAAAACCAAATTAATTGGTTTAATGAGTTTGATATACATTATTTGGATTGATAAATTTGTTTAATTTGTAATTAGTACAGCTACTTTGATTGATGTTATAAACTATTTTAAATAGTTAATTAGCTATTTAACTATTTGGCTCATCCTGATACGGTGCAAGTAAGCTGTGTTTCCCCCATGTGTAAATAAAACAATAGTATTATTTGACATCTATATATACACAATATATACACAGTACTTATAAAGAGAACTTTTGTATATTATATGTATAGTATATATTATTAAAGAGAAACACCAAAAACTTTGTGCTAATACACTTATGAATTAAAAAGGTATTTTATAACTCACAATTACGAGAGAATTATAAAACATGAGCGGAAATGAAGAGACCAGCAAAGGACTAAGTGAGACAAAAAGCCCTACAGCTACAAATGAAAAGGTTGGCAATGAGGACGATATATCTGATAATGAAGGTTTGTGCTTGTCCTCCCAATCCTCTTTACCCATTTCACCTTTGTGCCCACATACACAAGCAAATACGTACGTATTTATATTTGAAGCTAAATCATAAAGAAATTAGAGTACCTATCATGTATATACAACTATACACTGTGAGCCTTGGCGGAAACCAAGTCATATTTTTAGTTACACTTCTCCACCACAATGTATGCTTTATACATCGTACACCATTAGATTAGGGATATTAGCACAGTCCCTTTTGAAGCGCCCATTATTTTCCAATGCAGTAAAAATTCACAGCTGGGGTTCAAGTTATGCTGCCAATAAATGCACATAATATTCTATTTTCTCAAGTCAAAACATCATAATCCCAACAGAACATTTCCTCCTCTTGAGGTGGAGAGGGTGTACTAAGTTGACTATTCTTATGACCCCGATGTAAGTAATGGGGAATCTATGTATACTATACTGTACGGCTTTAGGAGCCGGAATTACTACACACTTGGGAAATTAAAAGATATGATAGAATTTCCAGCCTAGAAACAGCATTTAACAGCAAAATATTGACGACTTCAGCATGTCTAGTAATTATCTCATCCGTGTTCAAAGTGGCAGCCAACTATTACAAGGAGAGGCCTTAGCATAAAAAATGTATTGCTTTTATTCGGTATGACTACAGAATAAATAGTCCGTAATCTGTCTTGGACAGAACCTCTTTATACATTCTACTTATAACATTTTATATGTAGAATACTTCAGAATCCAGCAATAATTATTTGGACAACTCTAACGATAGTAGTTACTTAGCCTACGTTGTATATGTAGCTATATTTGACAGATAGTTTAACATTAAATCAACAGGGGTTAAATGAAGATCGAAGATAACGGGAAACAGAGAATAAAATGGAATGATTGGGACTAGTCCTGTAGGAGAAGAAAAGTAGACAATAAAATCTTGGGGATGAACAGTGTTTATTTGATATAGAATTATCTTTGAATATGAACATGATTGAATCTAATAATCATTGCTAGTATTAGTTAAAAATAATATATTGGGAAAAACAGTGATAAAAAAGGAATCAAATTGAATATCTATAGTAAAAATGGAGCCTAATGTGTGATTATTTATTTGCACATTTTATCTGTCTTGATCCCAATCTGTCATCTATGATACCATACCAGTTAAAAGGTCCTATAATAACCTTTATATGTCTATTTACCTTTTATCTATCACCTAACAGTACAGAGCGAGGGTGATGATGATTATGAACAACTTAGACTAGACCGAATTAAGGAAAATCAGGCATTGCTACACAGTCTTGGATTGGCACCAGACCCATCCCAACCATCATCACGGGTATGTCATAGACTCTGCTTACTATCTGTCTATACCTAATTTCAATTTCGTATCCTTTTAGTAGCATCTTTTTCTAAACACTAATACTCGGATATCAATATCGTACGTGAAAAAGAAAAAAAGAAAAAACCTTTTTATATATTGATTTTCACAACCCATGAATTTGTTTTATATATTATGAAGCCGGTATATTATATTCTACTCTGCCCTTCTTTCCTAAATCCATCATATCATAATATATATATGGTATTTCTTCCAACCACAGCGATTTTATTAAGATTGCTATACTACATATATATAACTTAATATATTCACTTTTTTTTTACACGGATTGTACATTTTCTTTCTATTCATTTATTTTTTTCTTACTTCTATCACCATTATCTTTCTTTCCATATGTCAATTAATACAAAGCCTGGCGATAATATATAATATATATCTACATTTATGTGAACATACATATACATATGATTAATTGGGTATGAGGATATATTTGATAATAATGAGGAAAATGTGCTTCAAAAGAATAATGCTTCTATATTTTTTCTCACTTTCTCTCTGCCTCTCTGGGCCATTCTCTATTCTCTTTCTTTCCAATTCATATATAATATATTCATATTTACGTAGCAAGATTATATATCTATCTATATGCACATTCGCCTATGTTTCCATTTAATAACTTTCCCGGTTATCTACCTGCCTAACTACTCTCTCCTACTATCATACCCAAGCAAATCCACCGTATATATATGTATCTAATAATATGCCTCCCCTCGTATCAAGGATAAATCAAAACGAATGAAAAGGACGCGTACAGACAATGTGAGCTCGGAGGATATGGGACCAGTGAGAAGGTCAACACGAAACACTTCCAGCGGGAAGAAATCATCTTTTAATAGCAGAAACCCAGAATATAGCCTTACTGGTCGATTTGGACGTCAAGGTGAGCATAGGTCCTGTTTAGGTGATTAAGCGAGTATCGGGTACATCATTTATGTTCTGCTCATATACATTCTTTCCACTCATATTTAGTGGAAATGACTCTGATGTGGCTACTTATGTAAACAACCCTAATATTGAAGATAAGCAAAGATATAATATATTACATTTGCCAAGTATTTTCCATAAACACCTCTGTCAAGATTCATTTTAAGGGCGCTTATATCAGCTCTAATATTTTCTTGTTTATTACTAATACACTACAGGTAGTCTAAACCCGTCATCTGATAATGACGAAATGACTTTGGGAGAGTTGGGCACGGCTAGAAGATCAACCCGTATAATTCAGCAGAATAGTGGCAATAATGAAGATGATGAATACCAAGGTAGGCATTGGAAATGATTAAGTTACTACCCCCATATTTCCCCGTGAGTGTCTTGTTGCTTTCAGCCTGTGTAATTGTTATTATCTTACTGTATTTTAGTCATTATGTTACTGTGTTGTAGTTATTATCTTACCTACTTATGGATGGTAGCCGCGATGGCAAGCAGAGAATTAAGTAAAAGCAAAAGAACTTTATTCAGTATAAATACGATAAACCAAGAAGAGGATCCAATAGCATATAGAACCCCTTTATACTTTCTAACTATAGCATACTAAATATGGATTTTTTATTAATCTGATTATCAATCAATTAATTTAACAACGGTTATTTGTAGCCCATTCTTAAGCAATAGATCAATTTAGACTAAACTGTTTTTTCATTTATGTTGTCTTGAGGTTATATTGGACAATATATATTAATTGATAATCTGGTTATTAATTAACTAATTAAACAACGACTATGAATAGTATATTCTTGAACAATTAATTAATTTATACTCTGTTTTTCACACATGCGGCATATGTACCTATAGTCGACTTTACCATTTCTACACTAGTGAGCCTAGGTAATAGATAGTTTGTGCAACCAGTCATACGTATAAGAATAAACACAGAAACACTACTTATATAATACAGTATAAATATTTTTGTTTTTTTCCCTCCCGGAATTACACCTAAAGCCAAGCAATCACACACCACTTCCAGCTTGTACCGTTGCACTCTGTAATGGCGAAGAACTCAATAACATGAATAATTGACACCTGTTTAAGCTTTAGATTTAGCTCCTACTTTTCCTGCTGGGCGGCCCTTAATATATATTTTTTTTCAATTGTGATGAATGTAAAACGAATAACCTTGTAGCACTGTATATTATTGCAGCAAATGGATTTATAGACAAATATTGAGTTGCAACAGTTTTTTATATATATAAAAAGTCTATATCATGTAAGATTTTTTCATTTTTCATTATGAACACTGCGTACGATTCAGATCGAGAAATGGAAAGAAAACGCAACGAGTTGGAGTATACTAGACGACTAGCATTAACCGAAGAGAGGGCAAGGCGCAAACAAGAGTATGATCAAGGCACTGAAATAACTTTTGAAGCACTCTTTGCCTCTATGGAGGGAGATAAATCTATTGCTTTCCCTGAAGGAAAAATGACTGATCAGGAGTGGAAGAAGGTATTGGTGTTAGTTATTGATGGGATATATATTTAAGATTTAGCCCATGTTCTCCATTGGTTAAGCTATTGTATCTGATCACTTCTGCAACTCTACTCACATGAATGACGTAGTAGCTGTAATATAATATAATATGGTTGAGGGCACATCTATTTCTATTACTCTTTGTATGCTAATAAGACCCAATAAAATGAAAATGGTAGCTGGCTGTATACTAATGGAGATGCGAAAATGGAAATCTCATTGTGTCAGACAGGCTGCTCGCTTGCTTGCCTGCTATTTACTTGTTATTACTCCAATGTCTTTACAAGATGTATGTTGTACGATGTATATGGGTTAAAGGATGCCCTTATTGCAATTTTTGATCTTTTGAATAATAATTACTAATTTCACCCATGAAAAAAATACATCCCAGCTCATTTTTCTAGAATTTGATTGCAATAGGCATACACTGCATGGGTTGGGTAATGAGTGATTGTGAATGCTAGAGTGAATTAATGAATGATCAAGCATATGTGTGCACTAAAAAACACAGTATAATCATGTATTCTAATATTCCCTTTACATTTTTGCTGTAGTACGCGGTAGATCGATGGGGTCCCGAAGTTGGAAAGGTAGAATGCAACGACTGGGAGGCGTAAGTGAACGCATTAGAGTTTGGATGTATGTTTTTGTGTCTATGTGTATGTGTATGGTAGTGTGCGTTTGTGCATGCGTTTGTGTCTATGTATGTGTACATGTGTATACGTAGTGACTCGTGTATATAGCTGCTATACTTGTATTGATAAGGCACTATAATACTATACTTCAACAAACTACCTCCTTTCAGTCTATATGTAATTAGGTATTTCCATATATTGTTAGTATTTTCTCACTGTTTATGATATATTTTTACTACGTTTTATTTCATTAGAATTTTTGAGGCTAAATGTTATCATACACGGTCCCCTGTAGTCACTAATAACATCCTATAGCTGTACTGATGATTTTCACCGCACCCAATCAAAGAAAGACGTGTATGAATAGTAGAAAAGAATGAGCCCGCTTACTCAGATCCACATAACTAATACATATTTGGAATATATATATATATATAATGGACGTTTTAATTCCAGATCTGATTAGCTATTTCTATTACTAGTGATAATGCTACTCTTTCATTCTATAATAATTCAAAGGAGCACCAATATTATTGGGGAACGAAAGGTCCAAGTTATGCAAATATTTTAGAAACATTAATGAACTTATGAAGGAAGAGAAAGAGCAAAAGGAAAAATACAGAATGAAATACATTACATGTTGATCACCTTGACCTTCCTTAGTTACGTTACTTCTCGAAAGTGCAGACCACCCACGACACTACCAAGCAGGCTCTGTTACTTACAGGAGGTCAGTATAGTGGCAAGGCTCGAGTGGGTATAATGTACATAACCATACCCAATAAGTTTAGGCTGTTTTTTTGTCATCTTTAGTGGTGCTTATATGTCTCCTTTATCTTTAACTATAGATATATCATCATATCATATTACCAAGTAATATTATAGTTCCAATCTTTTCTCTCCCTTTCTCTTTTACTACTGGTTTTAATTATTATAGAATTTTCTTTTGCATTCTCTCTCATTATCTCATTATCTTCAATTTTCTTAATTACATAAATGTGCTTTCTCTTTTAAATCTCTCCTTTTTTTCTTTTTTTTTCTCTGGCTTCTTATTATTTTCCTTCTTTTATCTTCTTTTCTTTTATTATTTCTACATGCACTCATTTACGAAGTCGTTATTTGTTACCTACCTACCAATCGATATTTACCAAGTTACAAATTAAATTGATACAATTGCATATTGGTTCATGTAAAAGATTATCACTCCTTATTCACAATAAAATGCTACTTGGCTTATTTCTATATAATTCTCTATTGCTTTTATCCAGGCTATCTTTACATTTTATTATTTTCCTTCTTAAGCTACAGTCTGCTTACACCGTACATTATGCCCTATCTATCAAAACAACCTTAGAGGCACACTCCATGTCAAAATCAAACATGCTATACACCTACTATCAGATCAAGCTATTTATATAGATTTATTCATATAGCGTATACTTCTCTCCATGACTACTAATGCATTTGCAATCATATATATCTGTATCCATATACCTCCATATTAATTGCGCAGGTATACTGCCATGATATGTGGAAGCTCTTATGCAGTCTAGTACTAATGTCTCGAGTGAGTTCCCAACCTGTTAAGTACGCTGCATGTCACGCCTTTTTTGCACGTTACACTACTCCCTCCTCATTTGTGGATGCTGATGAGGGAGATGTAGTACAAATCATTGCCTCTTTAGGCCTATTTTCCACACGTCTTCCTGGCCTTCGAGATATTACCAAGAAATTTATTGAAATGCCTGTATTTAGCCTAGATGTGAAGGTATGAGAGCATAAATGTGTGGTTTCTTTATGGCTACGTACCATTATTTCTTGTTGTCCACTTTTATTTATTTTGCTTCTTCCAGAAGTCTACTCTCTATGCTATTTTTTTACATTACTTTTCTCAGATATTTCCTCATTTATTGTATCTGTTTTTCTATCTTTTTTTTATCTTTTTTTTTCTCCTACTCTATTACTCAACCATTCTATCTCATATTCTTGCCTTGTATTGATATTTTTTATTACTCAATTATTTGTATGCATGATTTATATATTGTTGTAAGTATCTATAAGATTAGAAAACGATTTATTATTTGTTTGCAATTATAATTGACCCTCTATAGATGCCACCATACAATTCCGTTTACCAACTGGTATTGATGCATATGCTGAAGCCCTGTCTCTAAACAATAAACAATGTCAAGCCGCCTTATATATACATGCACACGAAAGTGTTCAGTTGATCTATTGTTGTATTCCTAGTCTTACTCATACTCTTAGATGCAATCAATATTGGCTGAGTATCTCAGAAAAACTGGCTCAGAACTGAAAAATATATTGGAGATTTGTTAGGGAAATTATGGATTTTACTGAACTATTCGTGTGAATACAATAATTAATTTATGATTTTTGTCCTATACAGGGGCCTAATAAGATTCAAGGTATTGGTTCATTCGGTTACGAATCATGGTTGATGTTTACCCAATTGGACTGGACCAATGTGAGTGATAAGAATCTCGGTGCATATGCTCACATGCTACGGAAGTCAGAAGAAATCAAAGAAAAACCAGTGTCAGTTGCCAGTGATCCTCCATTACCAATCATTATGGCTGGGGTTGAGATAGATGAGTCTTACCACAAGGACTCAGATAAAAAAAATGGGCGAAAGCATCAAGCCAAGCCTGTAGCTAAACGTGGGAAGAAGTAAAACCATTAAAGAAGTATGTATAAAGTGTTAAATAAAGGCTAAAGGCAGATACCAGGGTTAGGATGGCATCATTTTTCCAAGTTTGATTTCTATAGGTATCTCCACTAATTGGTTCTATATTTCCTTTAAGTTGTTTTCAGGAATCATGCAGGCCTAAATAAAATAGTTCATTATAATTGAGCAAGTACACTATTGAGGTTTTATTTTCTCCAGAGTGATAGATATTTGGCAAGTGATGCTGATCATTGAGTTAAAATCTTGCCTTATTTACTGGCGTCTTATGGCTGGTTCATGTCGAGCATGGTTTTCATTCTTTATCGATGTAAGTCTTAGCCTTTGTACCAAGTTATTACATTGGATTTATCTCAACTCCTGTTTGGCCCTCATATCCCGCCTGCCTATGCTTTAATATGTAAAGTTGCTTAGCCTCGAGCAGACCAATTATTTGTGTTGCAGAATGGGTACACCTTCACAAGTATGTGGAGATGTAGGGGGAGTGTTGCAGTCTAGGTATAATCCTGTAGAATGTTTAGGATAAGAATTACTTTAGGTGTATCTAGCAATTAATCTTTAAGTATCTAGAAATTTATAATATTAAGTTAACACTATAATACATAGGTTATGAAACAGTTTTTATTAGTGGCTTAGAGTCACAGTATATTAGGTGATAACGGTGTCAGAATAAGTAGATTCCAGAAGGTATATATAAGGCTCATTGGACAATATGATAGTAGTACATATTAGGCAACCATTAAGTAAGAGCATCTATTGGATACACATGGTCTGCACATGGTCAGATGAAATGATCTCCGTTTTCACAACTATATAACCAGCATACTCAGACCGAGTCGGTTGTTGATTGGTGCTCTTTCATGAACTGTTGGTGTTTCCCTTCTGGATATTGTAATTGTGTCCTCCTGCCACCTCTGCTCTTCTTGAGGAGTATTGTAGTACTTTTGAGAGGTTACTGTTTATGTGTGTTGTTTTTGCACAGGTTGTTTGGTGGTTGCCCCTTGGTTGGGTGTTACATTGGCCTCTATTTTGATGAAAACATTTGTTTCCTTTGTTACTAGTCTTTTGCTTGTTGGAATAATGGATGTGTCAATTCTGTATACTCTATCATTTTTTGCTGTTCCAGTGATCACCTCTACCACCTTCTTGAAGATCATTACCTTATCATCTTCAAAAACTGTTCTGAAACCCTTTCCTTTCAAAGTTGGAATTGAGAACAGACTGACCTTCAGGTCAGGCACAAACAGTACATTTCTCAATATCATGGTGTTCACTTTGTCTCCCCTATTGACTGCTAACCATATGTTTCCTGATCCTTCTGCTTTACTTGTTTTTCCTTTCCTCATCATACACTCGTGTTTGAAGGGGTGGAATCTCTGAAGTCTTCCTTTCCGAAGTGTATATGGCAGGAAGAGCCACTGTCTAGAACAAATCTTTGGTGGAACCCCTCTTCCTTTTCAGCTTTGTTCACATAGCATGTGGCTATCCCTGAGAAGATATCTCCAAAGTCCTGGTCCTCCTCTACCTGGTATGCAGTATTCTGAGGTTTCCTGTCCCTCTTTTGTATGTATCTTCCCTTTTCTCTGTTCCGTTTTTGTGGCTGTTATCCTGGTATTTATCTTTGGAGTTTGGGATTGCATGGGAAACGAGGCTTGGGTTCAGGTGCTTGGCCTGAGTTCATATTGAGCTTGTTTAATCTTATTAAAATCTGACATTTTGATACATGATGTCGTCCTTCACAAATATTGCAAATTTCTGATTCCACCTTATTAAAGTAGCCTATGTTAGATCTAACCTCACGATATTCTCTACCACTCTGATGGCTTCCTGATTTCCTTTTCTTTTCTGACTTCACATATGCATCCAAGTCCTCTATAGAATCTTGTAATTTTTCATAGTTCCTATATCCTTGTTTGAAACGGTTGATGTATTGATGGTTGCCTGTTGACAACCTCACAATTTCCTTCTTGTGGCTGACTGTAAACTTAGATTGTTGCCGGCCGACAAGTCTTCGTTCTCTGTTCACAATCTGTGTCTCCCTTGTTACTACCACTAATGACGAATCCTTCTCACTGGAGCTCATTGATAACTCGACCTTGTGCTTAATTACAAGGCGTCTCGACATCACCTGATGTTGTATTAAAACTTATCTACTTATAAGTAACTGATCAGATGTCAATTAGAATTCACACTCATGAACTACAAAATTGCTTATTTATTTAATCTCTGGATTCCCCCCCCCCCCCCTGTAACCCAGTACAGTTTCAGGAATATGTGGGAAATCCCCAAATCTGTATTCTATTCAAAGAAAACAAATGTTTTAACGGTTACTGATTGCTGATTTAAAAAGAATTAATCTAAACCAATTGTAAAGAGGTTAATGACTTATTACTAAGCATATTCAATAACATCTTATAGGTTCCAGCCTATCCGACATTGACACATCTCATTATATATTTGACAGAAACCCTTCACTTGTCCTCCATACCTTGTTATCTGTAGCTCAAAGATTAGGTTTCCTAACACCATATTTTCCTTTTGTTTCATATCTGTTCCTTTACGCCTTCTTGAAGCTGCTAACACTCTTCCAATGTATTCACTTCCACTTTCCACTTTCATTTGGTGATAGTGATGTTTCCAGGTATTCTAGGTAGTTTGACATTGTTTGGACTTCATCCTTACCATCAAATTGTTTTTTCAGGCATTTCCATGTGTAATATGCGAATTACTCTGGTTCCCACCCTGCTATAGTTCTTTGGTTATCATCTACTGAATTTTATAGATAATAATGGGCTGTGAATTTAGCTACTGTGATTCTAGTAGGACTCAAAAGTTGCCTTCTTCTTTGATTACCTCCCAGCATGAGGATGCGAGCATTTTTGTCTTGATGTTTTCTACCCACTTTTGATAGCTGAATCCTTTGTCATTTCCCTTGAATGTTTCCTTCTCTGAGATAGCTAGTGGATTGATTGCAGTTGCCTTAGAAGCCCCTCCTCCCATACATTGTAGTAGTTGTTGAAACAGGTCGTCCATGGTGGTTGATTGACTCCCAGTAAACTGTGATTGATATTCCTCATTATAACCATGTCCTCTTGGATTCTTGTTGCAGGTCTCCCATGGCATGGTGTTTTCCTGAGTAGCCTTCATAATTCCAGCAGTGGAAGTGCGTTTAGGTTGCTGGGGCATCGTAACCCTTTTGTAGTCTGAGTAATCAGACTCTATGTCCTGCTGTAAGGTAGATCTCTTGGATCTAGACCTCTTATTGTTACCTGACTCCTTGGTTTTATCTTGGTTTTCAGAGGTGACGTTCTTTCCCTCTGAATCACTAGTAAACGCTACCTACTGTTTCCTCTTTGCTGACTGCAGGGTGGATCCTGACTTCTGGCCAGTCTTCTTCACACTGATGGGAACAACCAGCAGATTAACGTTCTCTGCATTGCTGGACATATTTAACGCTTAATGATAACTTTATTTAGGATAATCAACTGAAATCAGAATCCAGACTCAGTCTGAGTATGCTGGTTATATAGTTGTGAAAAAGGAGATCATTTGATCTGACCAAGTGCAGACCATGTGTATCCAATAGATGCTCTTACTTGATGTTTGTCTAATATGTACTACTACCATATTGTCCAATGAGCCTTATATTATACTTTCTGGAATCTACTTATTCCGACACTATTATCACCTAATATACTGTGACTCTAAGCCACCAATAAAAACTGTTTCATAACCTATGTATTATAGTGTTAGCTTAATATTATAGATTTCTAGATACTTGGAGGTTAATTGCTAGATACACCTAAAGTAATTCTTACCTTAAACATGTTACAGTATTATACCCATACTGCAGCAGTTTGATATTGTGGAAGAAATAACAGGAAATTTGCTCACTAGGGCAACAATAGAATTTGGCGCAGTGTCCCAATTAGTTATACTTATACTGAGATGAGCAATTATATATTGAAGGAGATGATTATGGCTCTCAGTGCCTTTAATTACTATATGCAGAATAATATGTAAGATATTATGGGATATGTATGCTATAGAATAATTGTAACGTTTTTTATTTATTATTAAAGAAATGTTTTCAAGGTTTGCGACAAAAATATTCTAAAATAAAGCGCCTATCATATCAATACATAAGGTCAAAGCTAATAGAATTAATCTGAAAATTAGATCCTTGTTTTTTTAATTACAATCGTTGGATAAGCTTAATTAAATATATTATGCTTTCTTAATTTAGTACATTATTTGATTAGCTCAATTAAATAGATTAATCAATTCAATCAACTCAGTCGATTATGTGATCAGTTTGATCAATTATTATGATTTGTCACGTGATCTAAACCGTTACCTCAGCATTGTCCGTCGCAACTAATATGATAATATAAGCCCCTTATATTAATTGTATGTATTGTTTATTTATTAACTGTCAGTATACTTTTTGCAAGCTACTCTTCACACCATTTGTAATATGAGGTTCTCGGTGTGTGTGGCTGTGGCGCTCTGCGTTTCTTTGGTCTTTGCTGATGCAGGTTAGCTATATTACTACGTGTGTTTTACCTGTCTGTCAGTGCTTGTCTGTCAGTGCTTATATTGGTGCGTGCTTGCATTGTAGTTTGATTTTCCTTTTCTGATGCCTTATTATTATTATTATTATATTCGAAATGCGTAACATACTTTTTTTTTAATGCTAATTCCCTAATATTTATACTTTGTTCACTGTCCTTTTATAAGGCCGTAGACCAAGTGAGACCGAGTATATTCAAAGATAGAGGAGAAAATAATACAGGATGACTTTTTGGCTTGATTGTCGTTTTCACTTACTTCAATGCATCTTTTTAAAGAAATGAAGATAATAATATTTACTTTTTATTTGTTCTTATAATTAATAATAAAAATATTAAAAGTATTTTCCACTTCCCTCTCTATTATTCCTTCCTTAAGTATCTTTTATAGTATTAGCTTCTCTTAACTTGTTCTAATTACCACATATCCGCTATATGACTCGATAACTCTAGCACATTAAGTACTTATATTGGTTACAGACTTTGAATTATATATGTTAGTGATACCCAAATATAAGCTGATATTCATGTCTATGTTGCTCTCATGCTCATCTTATGTTAAACCACATTAGCTTCTAGAGAATTGAGCTTAGCAACAATGAAAAACACCGGGTATTTCTTAGTCAAGTCTTTGTTTGATTATTCTTATCAAGGCTGTTCTACAGTAAATTTATTACTCGAATAATATATATATATACTTTTGTCTCCTAAGGGATTTTAATACTGTAATTTTTCTCTACGACAGAGAGGAATTTGTTTTATTTTTCTGGTAATCAATATGAACTTATATTATATGATGGTCAATTTTCTGCTCTTTTTCTGGTATATCTTGGTGTATGTCGCTGTGTATTGTGGGTGTTTTTTAATTTAACCGAGTTTATATTTGTCATCACAGGCGCAGACCAGTCACAACCCCCTGTTGAAGAACCAATGGAATGTATGTCACTCTTTTTTGATTAGATTAGCTCATTTCATTTCACCCGTACTCTCTTTCTCTAAATGTCATATATATATTGGTATAAGCAGATAGGCAATGTGCATGTATACGAACGAGAAAGTCATAGAGTATAAGGGTTGCAGCTTGAGTAAAGGGGGGTAAGGAGACTAGGAATATTATAAAAACGAAACAGAAATAAATTCAAAGTCGGATGTGCTTCCCTTTTTCTCTTTCTCTCTATCTTTCCTACTGGACATTTTATCAGGTCCTATTTGCATGTACGCATATATATATATACATATACACCAACACATAGATGTATACCTGCTCATAAACCAGAACAACAGAAATAATAATGTGCGAAGAACGAACTGCCAACCAGATATTAATTGAAACTTTTAACAGTTGTCGAGGCCAATGTGATTCCAGAGGCAAATCCAGGAGAGACCGTTATTAACGCCGAATTGAAGCAGAGTATGTAGAGTATGTAGGCAATAATTGGCCCACGCTTTTTCCAGCTTGTTTGTATGCACATACCTATGTATATATAGACGCATACACATACACACACCTAGGATTCTTTTTTGTAGACCGTCAAGAGGCTCATCTACATTATATCCATTTCATCATTTTGTTCCTGAGCTGCAATACTTAACACACGTGGTTGTATAGGCAATGCATAGATACATACTATTATTCGATCATACTACTATCATGCACAAACGACCACCCATACTATTTCTCTGATACACCAGTATATATATCTGGACCATCTATCTTTCCTTTCATTGTTTTTATTTTATTTTTTTCATAATTTCGTTAAGACGACGAAGGTGGTATTACATCATCATCATTATAGAGCAAGGAATAATAGCCCTTTTCTATTGGACCTCATCACTATATATTATATGCAATGCCATTGAGCAACTGTAGAAGTGTCCTAATTGCATAATAATTGATTAGTCTACAATTAGTTAGCGATTATTAAAGTACAAAAAATCCAGGCTGCTCAACCAACCCTGGGTTTATAAATAGGTGGTACTTAGAAATTGGGCTTGATTTTTTGGAAATAGATTAACTGCTAACCCTATTGGATACAGATGATCAGTTTTCGTTTGATTGGCTGATCAAGCAGCAGCAGGATATGTTTAGGATGATAGGCGATGTGCTGTCTGCTGGTATGACTCCCTCCAGCCATATCCCGTTCTCTCTCTCATTCCTCTTTCAAGTCCCACAGATATATATTTATATATATTAACCTAGTTCCTACCCAGTTACATTCTCTAAGTGCATTTTCCCTCTGCCACACTCTACCCTACATCATCACCCACTCTCTCCCCTCGCCTATATAGGCCTGCTTATATAAACACACCCACTTATTACCATGGCATGCATCAATCAACTGACCCTTTTTCTCATATTTCTTTTTTTGGGCTCTTATAATATTGATTATGGATGAGGTACATTGAAGCCTATACATAAGAGATACTATATATATATATGTGTGTGTTTATAGGGGTGGGGGGCGGGGTATGTAATACATTAGTATAACTATCAGCTTTCCATCCGAGGCACCTTCAGCCTCACTTCCTACCCCTGCTATCCCGTTTATTCTTAATTACTAGTCCTCAGTTATTGATCTGACAGTGGCTGAATGTCATGCAGGTGTAAAAGATACTCTCGACCTAGCCTCACACACCGATCTGAATGTTAAAAAGATATCCTCTGATGTCACTAATGTTGTCAAGGGTGCTATTAGCAGTAAATTAGGGTGCGTTGGCTGAAGACTCTGTATGAGATAGGATAGAAACTATGTTATGTTATATTCTATGATATGATAAGTCGTGTTATGTTATATAATGCCTGATATGCGCGTGTTGAAGTATGTTTATAAATGGGCGAAAACCAAGACTAGAAGGACATAGCATAGTCCTCATGGGCTATCTGATTGTCTGATTATAATCCAATCCTCTGCAGCGATGTCACATCTATGTTTGACTTATCAGGTATTACCAGTCCCTTGTTTGTAACACTCTGTCTGTCTTTGCTTTTTTTGGTTGAACATGCATACATACATACACATAGCATTTCTTTTTTGTATTTATACTCATTTCAATCGATTTTTTTCTACTAAGCCATTACCCATTGTGAAATTCTCTCTTTTCCATTCGTTTTTCTCTTACACTTAACTTTTTTATATATTATTTTCTCACCATACTGCCTAACAGTGCATTGCATCACATTACTCATATCTAGCATTCACCAATCATAGGTTGGAGGGCAGCTCCAGGCACCCTAGCCTGTACCATTGTCTTGCTTGCCATCTGTCTGACCTATCACAGCAATTACTTGTAGGTACCCTTGTTCACCTTCTTTGCTGTTTTCTACTCT
The DNA here is from genome assembly GCA_002751075.1 of Ichthyophonus hoferi. Taxonomy (NCBI): domain Eukaryota; class Ichthyosporea; order Ichthyophonida; family Ichthyophonidae; genus Ichthyophonus; species Ichthyophonus hoferi. The sequence goes on from NAOQ01000308.1 coordinate 82,111, forward strand.
CTTTCTCTATTATGCAGCCATGCAGCGATATATATATACTTTCGCAGTTATATAGTCTCTTAATGATTCCCTATTACAGCCTAGCCTCTGTTTACAAATACCATTTTATTATCATTATTGGCATGGTTATTATTGAGGTTACTAGTTGTATATATATGTACGTGCATACTTATTAGCATACATGCACATCTCCTCACTAACACCCACCCATACAGTCCCAGTGGAGAGAAGGCCATGCAGTGGGGATGTCTTCATCTTCTTCTAATGTTTATCCTAAGTATAATCGAGGTGCCGACCTTTGACCATCCCGTTGGTGACGCTCTCTTTGTCTTCTGTGTAAGTTGCATCTCTCTCCTGTCCCCTCCTGGCTATTATTATGTAATCTAGGACTTGCTTTTTTTTTTTTGCTTTTTTTTTCTTTTTCCTTTCATTGTTTCCATTTACTCTTTCTACTCGTCCACTCAAAATATATCTTTTTAAAAAGATATATGACTCATTTTCCTATTATTATTATTTTCTCTTTTTTTTAATATAACAACTATATTTTGACTCTTTTTCTTTCTCTGCCTATCCTGTCACTCTGTCTTATGTTTTTCCACCCTCTTCCTTACTACTGTTCTTGGTGTGTATACCACAATAAAGCCTCACTCTACCCACCGGTGTAGTTTTAATCTACCAACCACTAATTCTCGCCTTTAAACATACAGATCCTAGCCAATATGATTACCCTCATCCTATTGATTACTTCTATGTCCATGAAAGGCGGCCAATTGGCTGCTGTGGTGGTTGCATCCGTTACTCTGTTGCTATCGATGGAGGAGGTCCAATCACTAATGGAAAATAGGTAGGTGGGCTGGTATCTGATTGGATGAATGCAATATTGAACTGTGCATAATGTATAGTATTGTAATGACTATATGCATTGGTTGTCTTTTATATGTAGAGAGTGCTATGTATTATCGGTTAAGTCATTATTTTTAAAAGTCTATAGTGATTGAGAAATAATTTTTATAGGTGTGATTAACTCACTAGATGGAAGTGGTAGAGAGAATGAAACGGGATAGAATAGGAAAAAATATTATAAAGATGGAGATGAAAAGAAAGAAATAATAAGCCCGAGAGAGTAATATGCTATCTTAATTATATTTATGAGGTTTATGGGTCGGGCTGGCAGTGAGAGGCGGATTGGGTCAGGTGTCGGTCTCGGGTTATTCTTCATTGACCTTGTTGCCCTAGTCATGATTGTCGTGCAGGTAACTATGCGCCTTTTCTTCTTGTATACTTTGTATTGTCTTTTATCTATTTGCAGTGTGTCCTACCTATATTTGGCCTGTGTTTGATCTGGCATTACATCATTTAAGGTAAAACATTGCATCTCATTAGAGATTGATGTCCAATTTTATCGATTAATTTGGAGTATCAAATCGATTTGTCTCTAGTGAAAATTACTAATTATTGCACTCAAGTAAGCAACCGGACATAGCCAACCTCAAAAGTGGTGGTAAGGGAGAATTCCAAAAATAGGGGATAAAGAAAGGTTCTAGCTCTAATGAACCCTCCCTACCTCCTATCATATGGATTTCTTTCTTTTCTTCTTTCACCGTATTGGTCACCTTCCCACATTTGGTTCATTTTTAAAAAAATATATTATTAAAATAATCCTTTTTTTGTTTCGTTCTACATCATCCATTCATTGACATTTTTTCTTGGTCTTTATTTCTTTTTTTTCTTTTTGTCTTTTTTTGTCTTTCTCCTGAGGACCTTACCCCTCTTCTCCCATGTTATTGTGCTTTCGATTAGTTACGTGTGTGTAGGTATGTATGTGTTAGATATATGATGACTTTCTTGTGGTGAATATGATTGACTTTTTTGTTAGTCCGGATAATGTGTGTGTATTTATCTGTGTGTAGGTTTATATTTACTTGTATATGTACTCGCACATGTTACATTGGGGCCTTTCCTAAGCATGTCATTTTTTTTATCCTGTTTGATTTATTCTTTGGTTCCCATAATTTTTAATTTACACATCAGACTAATCTTATACAGTAATTTACCATGATTGCTTGATTAGTCTTGATCTGTGAATAGTCGAGGTTACTAAGCACCATATGTTTGGCACTTAGTCTAACGGGTATATATGGTTGTTTTTGGCCTTCAGGAACCCACTCGTGTCATTTCTACGCCATCACATACCCATCATACTCCCACCGTGACCCCAAGGGCTAGAATCTACTCTTCTAGTAGTTCCCCTGCCACAGATGCAATTAAAACCCCCCGCATGACCCCGTAAGAACCCCCCTCTTTCCTTAATCATTTCTATTCCTTTCACTCGTTATTGTTTTTACCTACCCCATCTCTCCTTTCTCTTATTTTATCTGTACACATATCCCAAGAATCGTTAAAATAAACTGCATATACCCCTAAGAATACTCCTCTCGCGTCTCCTTCCCCAATCGTCTTGGTTCATGTCATTCATTATCACTCTTTGAGCTACCTACTATCCTTTTCTCCCTTCTCTCTTTCCCTCTCACCTTGTTTCCCTTTTATATAGTTTTGTCTTTCATCTTATTCAATCTCTCCTATTATCTATCCCCACATCTATCTATCTCTTTCCTTTTGCGATAGTTATAACCCAACTGAAATGTATGACCGGTATGAATAAGTTGCGGGTTGATCAATATATTTACACCTTACGCTGGATTTTATTGAATGACTATTAGAGGTCTCCAATGCTCACGTTATCTTTCCTTATGTATACAGTCGGACACCAGGTGCCGCGCTTTCTCCTGACTTGGAACGCCTTTACCAACAATATCGTTTTTAAAAGCATATATATGCATACATACAAGCACCCATATGTTCATATGCCCATCTGTTGTTTTAATTTTTTATATTGTTTATTGTGTAGATTGTTAGAGCAGTTAACCTCGTAATAACAGATACGTATGGTTTTTATAGCGATTTACTTCTTGAAACTGCTTCAACATTGCTGATTGGTTTAAACATACGTTCAAAGGTTTATATGTTTTTATGTTAAGACTGTGATAGGTGTCCTTGGCCTGTTTAAAATTCTGATATTCTTTTCCTAATAAAGAAAAATGTTAAACGCGTATTAAGAAAATTAGGAATAAACAGAGGATTTAAGTTGGAAAGGGAGGGATGGGGCTCAGAAACGCCTAATAAACGTAGGACCTGATTGTGTACTATGTGGTGCATATTGATAAGATATATTATGTACTGGCTCTCTCAGCAATATAATCCCCATCACCGTGGGATGAGTGTTTTTCTACAAACCTGTTTAAGCTTGATTGATGATATTGATTAATCCTATGCTCCAAGATAAAAACAGACATGTAGAGCATATATAAAAACTACGTCGGGCAACAACGTTATAACATTTTCATTTAGTAAATGATTAGCTTAGATGTGTATTTGTGTGTTTGGATTCGTATAGATGGGTATATGCGAAACCTGGATAAACCATGCATATTATTGAAGAATACATTTATCGTAAGTTGTTAAGTAGTATAATGTCGAACGATATAGCAAGTACATATATATGCATACATTTCATCATCATTACCCTTATGTTATAATATATCGGTCAGTGGGTACATATCTCGTGTGGCACTTGAGGGATAGAGAATTCGAAAAGTTTTCAAAGTGAAGCAATATGCACATATGTATGGCTACCTAAGGTCTCAGTTGAAAGCCTTTATACTGTTCTTATATTAAGCTAGTACGTACATAGATTTAACTAATTATATAACGCCATGTAAGGTCCCATACAAGGACCGGAAATTTATGTTTATAAATTTATGTTTTAATAGACTGCTTTCAACCAGGGCACACTTTACCAACGTGAATAACGTCTGGTTGAGCTGTTCACTTATATCGTTTTGTTGGGGATCGTAGGGAACTGTTGCTTAGCGCACAATACCCTGTCTCTTAAGGTATTTGTCAAAATCCGAGTAGACATACTCAGATCCGTTGTCAGTCTTCAACGTGGCACTTGATTTTCCACTGTGCCTACTCTTGGTGTAAGCTGAGCATTCCTTGAAGCTGGTAAAGGCCTCACACTTCTTTTTCAGGTGAAATGCAGTCACATACTGAGAGTAGGCACAGTGGACAATCAATTGCCACACTGATGACGGACAACGGATCTGAGTATGTTAAATCGGATTTCGACAAATACCTCAAGAAGCAGGGTATACTCTTCCAAACAACAGTTCCCTACCATTCCCAACAAAACAGGCTAAGTAGACACCTCAACAGGTGTGCCCTGGTAGAGAGTGGTCCCTTAGAACATAAACTTATTAACATAAATTTCCAGTCCTTGTATGACACCTTACATGGCGACATATACTTTATCCGCCGATTGTTCTGAAACCAGTCAGTAACCATAACTAAGATATAATGCTTAAACGACATAAAATATTGGAACATAAGTTTGCACTCACTTTCTTACCAAGCAAACCGCTGATATTAATTAAAACATCTCTACTAATGGTCATGTATCGCTACTCCAATGATTCTACTCCAATTAAAACATTAATGCATATAAATACTAACCCATTATGAACAAGCTAGTAGCTAATAACTACACACAATAATAATAACCATCATCATCAAAACAATAATAATAACAATAATTGACGATAACAATAGTAATAATAATAATAATAATAATAATAATAATAATAATAATAATAATAATAATAATTGACGATCATAATAATAATAATAATAATTATAATAATAATAATAATAATAATAATAATAATAACAATTGACGATC
>NAOQ01000309.1:57152-68291 GCA_002751075.1 Ichthyophonus hoferi
AATACAATACAATACACTATAATACTATAATATGCAAAGTATAAAATACACCCATATTCTTACCTCCTATATTGTCCCATCTTCCCCTCTCCCTCTCCCACTCAGTTATGGACCCTCTAGTAAATCAAGGTTACGTCATCGTTTATTTCCACACACTTGTTACTAAGGATGTAAGCTAAGTGTGCTATGATTGGAACATTGTGCACCTACATAATATCATACATACATTTTTCGAAGTACTATTAATACATATATATCTATATATATCTTTGATTATATCCAACCAATAATAAATTACACCTTGTTTTATCTCTCATTTTTATTGGTGTTTATTAATAGCAATTCTATACCTAAGTACAATTATAATGGTATACGTACGTATGTGAATTTATTAATCTATACTGCTATATTTAGATGATTTATAAATCTATATACTAACCAATAGGCTATGCACTCCACAGAATAAGATTGACTTCTGTTGGTTTAAAACCCTACGAGACCTAGTGGACGCAAGGTTTTATCCTCCTCCTTTTCTTTGTATTTTTTGGTCAATCTACTCCTCGTTTTATGTATATATTTATTACTATTACTATGATTATTACTATTACTATTACTATTATTATTACTATTACTATTACTATTACTATTACTATTACTATTACTATTATTATTATTATTCTATTACTATTACTATTGTCATTAATGTTTTAATATTTTAATGTTTTATTCCTACAGGTACACCAATAATCTTCAAAAGTTCATTATGGTACATGCCCCAGCCCTGACTCGCCTATCAGCCTGGTGGGGCGCCACCCGATTGGATTCATCTGTAACAAGGAAGTTAATCCACGTCAAATCATTGGCTGAATTAGCAACACATGTACCTCTAGAGGAGATCGACATACCAGACTTTATAACTGAATATGACATGAAAATGAAAGAAAGTGGGGATACAACTCAGGGGGATACAAACAAAACATCAGATGTTTTGGAGGTTATTGACAAGAAACCCTACCAAATAAGGCATGCTTTGAGCTCCTCTGATTCACTGGACTTGGATCAAGAGAAGGAAGAGGGCAATGAGAAGGGGTGGGGCGACATACAGTTAGTGACCTTGAAAGATACATCTCAGGGGTTGTCTACTGGAGGGGGGGGTCTATGAAAATTATTAGTTGACCTTTACCCCCTAGGTATATATGAAGGGTGTCATGGAATGAATGTATGGTAATAGGTAATAGATAATAGGTAATAGTAGAAAATGATTTCGTTACAGTATATGCTTTTATGTTGGTTTTAGTTTTTAATATGAATAAGGGAATTTGAACTAGGAAATAGGCTATAAGAAACCCAAGTAGGGATGGTTTTTGATTGGTAGTTGTGATGTCATGGAACGTCATACCATATAGTTACCCTGGTGGTTGGTATGGAAATTGGGCAACAATCTTGAGAAAAGACTTGACTCTATTACTAAATAAAGGCTATGACGTAATTTCCCTTTGCTCCTCCATTCACTTGCAGTCATAACCTGCTAATATACTTTAATAGACCAATGAATATCCTTCCCTGTCCATATATCCGATGTTTTCTATCATATTGGTGCAACATGGTTCATAAATATATTTTTTTAAAAGTTTATTTAACATCAATATCTTCAATATATACCCAGTCTTAATTTTATTTTATTATTTGCAAATCAATCTGGTCTTACATAACATTTATACATACTATCTATAAGTCATGGATGATGGTGCTAGTATCACGGCCCTCTGTATAATGTAAATCGTAGTCTACTACACCCTGCAATACTATATCATTATGTTTTTCATGTCATTATTGATATCTCTGTCAGTTAACAATCAAGTGACTGTATGCTGGTTGGCTTTTCCTTCTATAAATGCATAATAGTAATCTATATTTTTATTGCTTCCTCCTATAATCTAGACTATTGCCAAGTTATACTAACATCTCATATGTCTGAACTTTAACTGAATGAACTACGTATTGCCAATCTCTAAAGCGCCATGGGCGGCCGCAAATCCCTCATGCTTAACAGCTAGTGGGGAAGAATAGTTGCTAGGCAATTGTTGACCAATCATGCTGTCATTGGTTGATGAATCAACCAACTCATCCGCTAACATTGACCAATCAGTACCTTCTTCAACATCGATCTCGGTCCAGCTAATAGATCTCAGAATGCCAGTCTGGTTTCCCCTCCCATCTGTCTCTCCTATCATCTCGCCTTCACCACTTGGAGTAGAATTAAAGAAATCTACTTCCATATGATCAGTATCTTTGTTATCGTTGAGAGATACAAGGGAGCTCAGGTCATATTCAGTGGGTTGACTCTCGTGATTATTGAATGAAGGCAGTGGTGTATTTTGAATATCTCCCATTGTTTGAGTCGTTTCTGCAATGTTCGGCATGAGGCCGAACTGCATGGACGCCTGTGGCCCTTGTTGGAGAAGACCCATGGGGTCCATTGATACTCCACCGACCGACATATTGTAGCCACTCATGGTTGGATGTGCATGCATAAGGAACTCCTTGGAGTTTAGGGCACCAAAATTACAGGCGTTTATGGATTCCTCCAAGTTATTCATGAGGCTAGGTTGAGGATAGCTTGCTGAATTATGTGGAACATGCTGGCAGAGACAGTTTTGGCACATGTGCTGGAGACCTCTATGGCCTCCATATATTTTATTATATCCATTTCCATTTCCACTGACATGGCCATGTCCGTGTGTATGTCCATACATTGAGTATAATGGTTGTGAGTTCAAATGCATAGCATGTATGGGATATGGATGTCCACTATAGTCAGCATAGGGTCCGTTTTCTACCGCAGGTGCAGCAAACGAATCCCCTATGCCACCACATCCAAATATAGTGCTGATACTGGTTGGTCCAGATATGGTGGTCCGATGATTAGGAATATAAGAATCCGAACGAGCACGGCAAAGAGAATGAAGTTGATTCATGCCAAAATCAGACGGGAACGGAACAGATTGAATAGAACTTTGGATAGGATGATTGAGATGTGATATGGTAGAAGCACTAGTACTGGAACTTCTGTTTCTTTTCACTTTGCTTAGAATATCCTTAAAGGTATTATGGACGAGGGCACCTTTGACCTCTGTTAATGCTGTAGTTTCCTGGATACCACCACTTGTAGTTGTCTTTTTTACTGGTGACTGAGTGGTTTCTGTTAAGATTGTCGTCACTTCTGGTGAAGTGGAGAAGCTATTTAAGCCATTTTCTGAGTTTCTAAGAGGAGGAATTTCATGAGAGGATGAAGGATCTGTTGAGAGAAATCCAGTAATATCAAGTTCGACATCATCTCTGTTCCCATCCGGAAGGAAAAGGTCAAACAGAGTGGTTGAATCTGTCAATGGAGATTTGATTGTCACTGGAGGAGTTGTTGGTGCATCGATAATGGATATAGGCGCGGTGTCACAATTATCAATAGTAACTGTTCCGTTGTAATACTCTTCTCGGTATGTAGGTGGCTGTGTGATGCATTTCATGGATAAATGATTATTATGAGTAGGTTTGTTGGCAGTAGTATCAATATTGCCCTTAATTTTTTCCGGACTGATATACTCACCCGTGCCTGTTGGTGATGATTTGTTTGCATTTAAGCATGTATATGTATTATCGGTTGGAGAGGTAGAGGGGTTAATGCTATTGGCTGTATGAGTACAGCATGGCTTTTGTCCATCACATCTTTTCTTGCGCTTTCGACATTCGAAGCATTTGTTCATTCTGGGCCGCCCCATTATATTTATCTATTCAACTTGATGTTTTAAATATTAATATATAAATAGGACTGTTGCACTGTAGTATAGAACTAGTTATTATTAAGTAATAGTGCTTGGTATTATGCTTAATCAATGTCACTATAGATTTCACTCAGATTGGGCTAATTGGTGTACACAGAATTTGTTTTCTCTTGGCTTCTAACTATATATTTGCACAACTTTTATCCAGGCATTCAGATCGGGTTATGGTTAACAATTGCAACTGGTTCTCTGCCAGACTGTGTCGGTAGATGGAAAACTTCATATATATTCAATGCAGTTTTATGCTACTTACAGCTATATAGATTACCAAACTCTTCCTGTGTATGCAAATACGTATGATACACAAATCTAATTGGTTTTTATTTGAGCTTTAGGCCATGAAATTAATACACATTTAATAATAATAATAATAATAATAATAATAATTAGCTTGTAAATCGTAATGAAAACAATTACACTCCTATGTTTGATGGATGTACGATTATGCTAGCGACCCAAACAGTTTATAGCTGAATATAAATAACAAGAAGCTAAATTAAATGGGAAATAGCCCGGTATATATACATGCTTATGCCTGTTATAGCCAAGCACAAAACACATAAGTAAATAGTAGAAAGCCAAGACAGTAATTTATGCTCATTAAAAGCATCAATTTTTTATTAGCTGCTGCAATGACTTTTATTCAAGGTACCATTCTTTCCTGCTTTTCATTCTGCCTCCTTATTGGATCGAGGCCACGAACATGCCGGGCTGGGAAAGAAAAGTAATGAGGTCGGAACCGCACCTAAATATTGACCAATCACTATTAGGAATACATAAATTTTAACGCTTGATAGCCAATAATTCTTCTTTAATTTATTGAATATGTTCCCGCTAAGATCGAAGATCAATTTATACATAAAAGATCTGTCAATATTTTTTAATAGCAAGTGTTATTTATCTTAAAAAACATGTTAAACTTGACTTTAAAAATAATAAAATATATTTCAAAATATATTTTTTGATTATAATAAAATATTTTATCTATTGGTGTCTACGATAGATTGATATTAGCAATTCGTCATTGCCTGGATTTTATTGTGTTTTATGAACAACCAATTATTAGCGGTGGGATAGCATAGCCAATTGTGATGGGCTGGCTATTACCAAATTATGTAAAAGAATACGATCGAATCACGACTCGTTCACATGCCTACACGCACCTCCAAAGGGATCCATAATTAATATTTTTATATACTTTTAAATATCATGTTATCTATTTTTTTTTTTTGTTTGTTAATTAAATAGAAATACTTTTATTTTATTTATTGTTACTGCAGGCACTTTATATAATAGGATTAACGCTTATGTGCAATCTCGTGATTCCCTCCTGTCTGTTCAGGAATTTCATCTTGGAAGTCAAGAGACCTAGATACTTGGAAGGAATTTATGCTTTATAATATAATTGTTATTTTAAGAAACGTCAATATTCGCATACAGACTATGATCATGTATTGGAGTCCAATTAAATAATTACCCATTTATATTTATATGTGTATAATATATGTGTATGTTTATATCCAGAAGTATAATCCTTTTTATATCCAGAAGTATAATCATTAGCAACCCAAAACCACGGCCCTTCGTGACTATATCATGTCCTATATCAATAACTTGCCTTTCGCATTGTAGTTAATGTGCTATTATATATATATAAAACAGATATATATATAATTTGTAAAGTTGGTTGCATTTAAATAAAAATTCACCCAATAATTCATGTAATTAAAATTAAGTATCGAATTAAAATGAAAGATATAAATATAATTCAGGCTTTTATGTCACCATACTTATCTCAACCAAAACCAGTAGCAACAGAGTTTGATATTTGATGACAACTATTCTTTGTTTATTCTTGGGATGGCGTTATTGGAAAATTTTAACTATTTAAAGCAAGAATATTAACGTATTAAATTGATGAAAATAAGGCAAGACTAGGACAGAAAAATATATTATGTTTATATGCTTTATCCATATTAAAGTGTCCAAATAATCAATCAAGTGCTATTAGTGACGTTTTACATAGGTCCTCCTTCTTTTCCCTGTGGTTCATTTTATTTTTATTAAAAAAATTTAGCCAATGATCCAAAAACTTTAAAAGAAAAATATATCAGTCCGTAAGAGTCTAGGTTGTGAGGCCTTTGCGGCGACATAACTCTAAGCAAAGTGGTATTTATAATCATATTTTCAATATGTACATTTCTTTTTGTACTGCCTGCCATAGGAGGGGATGCTATTAGATATAATATAATATAATAATATATGATAAAACTCACTGGCACACGGATAAACTTTAAATAACATTCTCATAATGCACACTGAAGGAGTAATTAGAAAATTATGAACTTGCCCCCCCTTCACGCTAGCGATGCGATTGTTAACCAAAATTAACACCCGCGTTAAAAAAAGGTCAGGAATGTATAAAAGAAACAAAAAAAATCTATAAAAAATACTGTTCTCAGTCGTTAATATTCACTGCTCAATTTATGTGCTATAATTTTTTTATATTATGTCTATAGTAGTTAAAGAAGTTGAAGTAGATAATCCAGGCACTTCACTAGAAGACTAACTAGTTGCCTGCATTGGTTTTCCAATCACGTTGACATTATATTCTCATGCAACTAAATGCACATTCTCGCGCCAATCTGTTTATTAAAAACATTGGTTCTATGTTTCAGACCATGATCCCCACCTTATTTTTCAGTCGTTATTTTTTATAGCAAACTGTGGTAGTTCTAATAACTTGTTTATAGGCTTTGCGGTCGCCAATTGGGTGTTGTATAATAGGAATACTTTTTTTTATTGCCAGTGCTAACTTTTGGTTAACAGTAATGCAACCAAGTTTAATAACTTAAATGGAGCCAATCTTAAAATTTTCGTATTGGCCAATACAACTTATGAAAGGTCATAGAGACCCAATATGGATGTCTCATTCTATCTCGATAAGGTTATATTAGTGTTTCCATATATGACTCATTAGCCAATTTACTATATGCAAACTCCGTATCGACAAATCAATTTTGAACTATATGTTCATTCGGAGTTGTGACATTTTTTAATAAACTCCAGGTAGAAGGAAATCAATGGACTGAACAGCTATAAATCCTTAGTAAAATATTGCAAAACAAAGAGGTACAAGGAAAAGAAAAAAAATTTCTTGCAAAACTTAAAAATAATTAAATTAAGAATAAATACAAAAATTAATATAAATGCATAATTATGACATGAAAAATATAAATGCACCAAAGTACTACAGGTAATGCCCAACAAAAAATAATTAATCTAAAATGATCGCGTCCAGGATCGAACTGGAGACCTCATGCGTGTGAAGCATGCGTGATAACCAACTACACCACGCGACCATATGTAAGTAGCATGCAGATTCCCAATATAACCATTATATACGACTACATGGGAAACAAAAAATGGTCACAGTAATCGTCATTAAAGATTAAGCAGTTTTACAATAAACCAATATTAAACATAAAGAACTATATATCAAGAAAAGATATTATACTTACCATTTTTGAGCCTACTCGTAATCAAATTATTATTTCACCTCAACTGAGGTACATACAACCACAGCATATATACATTAGAAATGTCTTATTATACCTAAGCAAGTAGAAAATTCTCTAACATTCAACGTCTCTAGTAGTGGTCCAATCCGTACCCATCATAGAAAAAATATAAATCATCTCAAGACTTGCTCACTTGGGTTAAATATATATATCCCTCTATGCTAGGAGGAATCCCTAAAAAACCTATAAAAAAAGAAAAAAAGAAAAGAAACAGTAATGAGAGTTTTATGTTTATTTTTTCCGTAGTCCACTTGCTCTACATTACGAGCAACATAGTGGGAATGCTTTAACACGCTCTGTACTCGAGCAACATATCATTCTGAGGCCTCAGGCCTATGAAGGCACGGAATATGTTCTCCATAGCCGCCCTCTGCTTAGACAGGGCGTTGATCACAGGGGCCTTGGCTGGTACCAGAGGGGCCTTGAGCATGTAGGATAGAATAGAAAGGACACTGTTGAAGGGAAGAGGTGTGCTCATATCTTCGGTTTTGTAGGTAACACGGGTCATCAACTCGGTGACAATGGCCAAGTCAATAATAAGAGGGCAAGCCAAAAGAGAGTCCTCACAGACGTTGTGCATAGCAATAGTGCTCCTGCCACCCATAAAAATCTCGCTCACATACTCATCCATGGCACGTTTGCTATCACCGACAGCAGGGGCATACTTAATAACAATGACATGATCAGGGTGCTCACCCTCCTCATACAGGATCCTGTTAGATGCAACCATGTCATCTACCACATTGGACTTGGAAATTTCTTTGGAACGGAACTGAGATGGAGCTGACAAGTTCTTACCATCATTGTTTCCGAGGTGATTGTAGGAGACAATGGATACAGGCTTGATACCAGCACCCACCAGGAAATCAACAAGTACTGACTTCATCTTGGTCTGGCCAGACTTGAAATCATCACCACCAATAAAGCTACCCTCACGGTGGGCGAGTTCAATGGCACCTGGGACAAAAGTGTTCTGAGGAGAACCATTGATGAAAGGTACCTTTTCAAGGATGCACGCTACGGCAAAGAGGGTAGAGGGGGCAACCTCGGGATGGCTAGTATTAATTGACTTAAGGAGGTTGTCAGCGGTATCATTAACACCCACTACTATGTCACTGAAGCGTTCAGTATTGGCGGACCATATCACAACCATAGAGTCAAGGCTGTTGGCAGCCTTGAAGTCACGAATATCCTTACGGAGATGCTCAAGATGCACCTTCTTGTCCTTTCCAGGGATGACGTTATTAGCACGCTCTGACTGGTTGGCAGCAATGTAGTCAGGATAGTAGACAGAGGGAAGGGGTTTGTACTCCTTCAGGATGGGGGCCACCTGGCGCTGAAGATCAGGCTCAAGAACCATCGCCCTCTCCATAGCATCAGCAAGGTTAGCATTGTTGATGTCCCAACCACCAAGGACAAAGTCATCAGGATGGACCATAGGGAGCATATCGTGGAAGGGAATGTAAACCTCATCTCCCTTATCATCCACACCAGCACGCACTGTAGAAGCCATCATCACAGATCCAAGGTAGTTGGCTTTGACAAGACCCTCGCGTGTGCGCCAAGACATCTTATGTTTGTTGGCAACAATAGATGCGGTAACGGTAGAGCCGTTGTTTCCACCCCAACCAACCACCATCATACCGTACTTGGGTACCTTGGTCTTGGTCTCAAACGTATAGTTTGTTGACACAGGTGTGGCCGTAGCAACTCCTTCGTCATCTTTTATAATGCGTGTCGTCTCATACTTGTAGTTAGATGTAATGGAATCGGCCCCGTAGGTGACATTAGGAGAGTTAACCTTAATGAGAACCATTTTGAAAGTTTAAATTTATTTTTGTACTACGAATAAGTCACCAGCCGAAAATATTGCAACCGCCTGCCAAGATGAAAAACAGAGGCATAGCAGCAATTGAATATGAATGTAAATAAACACGTCGCTATATACCTTTTTAAAACGCATATTTCCCATGGATGATATTGATGCAATACATTTATTTTTAGTATATATTTTATTATTGTTATGACTTGTAACCAATAATGCTTGATTTGGTTTTGATCGGAGCGGGGCGCTAAATGGCATTAGAGCCCAGTGGTTATTTATTAGATAAAAACAGCATAGAGAGTACACATTTTATTGGCTGCACAAAAGATTACTATAAAATTATTAGTGACTATATAAACAATTTATTTTAATATTAATTATTTTTTAGTTTGGTCAATTACATAAAATAAAAAAAGCTTTAAAGCGGGTTATTACAAAAAAATTAAAATTTTGGTTCCACTACAGTGAAGAAATCTATTTTTGTTGATCGAAATATACCTAAGATACCATCACGTGATGAGGACCTACTAAAATTAGTTCATCTTGTATTCCTCTTGGCTACCTTCCATGACTTGGAAAAAAGAACTATGCAGGATATGGCATAAATTATAATATTATTATAATACATAATACATATAATATAATACATATATAATCAAAAAACATCACTGCCAATTAATAAAGTTGGATATCATGGGTCAAATCTCGAATGGATTAGATTAGCTATCCTATCACATTACACAGGTCAATAGAAATGTTTCTCTCACGTAGTAACTAGTTATAGCTAAGATGACAATTCCTTCCTTGACTACACGTCACGGCTTAGGAAAAGAGAAAATGTACAGGATATGGTTAACTATATTGAAGACACATGAAACAAATGATTAGATTAGGACAGCCCAGACCATCATGAAAAATATAATTATGAAAAACTTTAGTGGGTACGGTAACATATGTTGAACTTGGTTTTAAGTCTAGAAATATGTACTTTATTGCCTATGGTACTCGTCACTAATGCATTTCCATATAATTTAATATATAATATTAATTATTATTATTATTAAAATGATAAATACTATTTATTGCATTTTAATCTTTTCCTAGTGAAAATTCCTTCCGGATTCCAAATTAAATTACGTATTGGCCAATACGTCAATGTCTATTGGTTATTTAAAAACCCGCAGTGTGATTTCCAGGTAGTGATTTGATAACAAGTTTAATAAACACGTAAACGAATAGAAATAAACCAACCACCAGCTTATCATGTGATCCAATAAGAAGACACTATAGAACATAATTGGCTTGAGGCTAGCTAATAGAATCAATCAATTCTAGTTACTGATAACGCTTGCTCAACAAAAAAGAGTCATGCAATGTAATCAGCATGACGTTTACATATTCTAATCGCCAATGACCATGACCTAGCTTTTTGTTTTATATATTTTTATGCCGAGTACGTTTTATTAAAATGTCCGTTGCATCCTTCACATATTCTAAAAGTAATAACTGGAGATTGGGTGCCAAAATAAAAAATGTGCGATATCATTTTAAAAATTAAAAATATGATGATTAAAAACGTGATCGCCTATACTATATCTGTCTTATCCCTTGTGCAGGTGAGATATGGACGAGTTTATATCTCGACACATCGGTTTGGGTTGGGGATTAGATAATATATATGCAAATATTAATTAACTCGTTCACATTTATGCAATACTAGGATTACTGAACCAAAAAAAGGATTATGACATTTAAAACCTAATTATTATTTGCAAATTCTCTCCGGGAGAGCCAACATAATACCGCAAGAAAGGGGTATTTGACAGTTAAAAAAAATTGTAACAAACAATTACATGGGAATTGAAGCGAGTAAAATAACTAAAAATAAACTGAT
>NAOQ01000310.1:27931-47404 GCA_002751075.1 Ichthyophonus hoferi
ATGTATGTATGTATGTATGTATGTATGTATGTATGTATGTATGTATTTATGTATGTATGTATGTATGTATGTATATATGTATGCATGTATTTATGTATGTATGTATGTATGTATGTATGTATGTATGTATGTATGCAGATATGTATACATGATAATATGTAGGATTGTATGATGGTATTTATAAATAAGTTTAAAAATTAATACATGAAAATAATCAAAAACAAATTGCCCAATAGTATTGCTTCTTTTTATTTCAACCAATCAACAGACATGTACATACCTCCATAAGGAAAAATTGTGACAACATCATGAGCTGTGAGGTCTCCCCATAGTTCTCTGATACGGCCTTCTCCTATAGGATCAATTTTATTGTTAAATATTAAAAATCTTGGCCCAGTCAGTGGAAGTCACCTCAAGCAAAAAGTACTAACTATTGGTCGGTCATTAAATGGTATATCTGTATCATACGTATACACATCCTCTCTCCCTCAGCAATATTTTGCCTTTTTGCATAGCACTGATATATAATTATCTTGATATGTTATACCAAATATATACACGGACTAACTGGAATAGGAGAAGTGGAAAAAGAAAAAAAGTAATTGTAAAGTTATAATTATGGGAGCGTGTGTTATAAATAATTTTGGTGTAGTTTACATGGTCTTATATACGGGTGTATAATAATATAGATATATATTTATATGATATGGCAATATAGAAAATAAACAGAGAGTTTAAAGAATAATATTATAAATTGACAACCAATGAGATTGCCAAGAATGATAATTATAAGAATGAGAAGTGTATGCGATTAGCAGTAAGATATACAGGATAAAGTCAGAATAGTAATGTCATTGGTAATTAAGTATAGAGGAACAAGTCATAATAGTAATGTGCAAGAGAGATAAAGAATGAGTAGTCTATTACTATCTGAACTCAAACTTGACGTCATTGCATAATTTAAACAAATTTCTCTACTAACCCCAATTTGAATGGTGTATGTAGTCCAGTAAACATATAAGAATAGACTATATGGTTCCATTAATTGAATTCGGAATATAATAAAATTATCAAGTCAATTTTATTATGTCAGGAACATATAATAATAAAGAGTGACTCCGGACTGGATTAGGAGCTACCTAATAGTAATACATATTTTATTACTTAACATTGACTAAATATCCTATGGCTATATCACATTAAAAGCAGATAGCCCTATGCTAATTATACCTGGAGACTTGAAAAAGTTGCACAATTACATATTATATTATATTACATCCTAGCATATTATATTATATCACCTCTTATCCTATCAGAACATACCCTATTGCCTCATATCAAACTATCCCATCCTATTCTATTTCCTCTCTCACTGATTCTAACATACAACAACTAAAGCACAGTAAACCCTACAGACAATACCCAACTGTTATTTAATAAACTAGAAATTCATCGTATTAACTTACATGGTTATCAATAAACAAAGTACATAACTTGGCCTTGCTTGTCCTTCATCTATTGTTATATAAAATATAATAAAAAGAAAATAACATAAAGACTAGGCAATCTATGTCTCAGAGCTATTCCTCTAGAAGAATAAAATTAGGAGAGAGCAAGAGAGAGAAAGAAACATACCTGGTTTTGTATCTGTTCTAATATGTCTTCTACTAACTCCGCCTCATAGGGGAGAACAACAGGAGCAGCCTTTTCTGCTATCACCAACTATGGCATGCTTTAAGTTAATTGTAAAACTTTGCTAAATAAAAAAGCCTACTTAGAGGTAAATTATTCTAAAGTGCATAAGTCAATGTAGCCATAAATGTTTTTGCGATTGTCGAAACTGGAACAACTCTTGTTTAAAAATTAAACAAGCTTGTTAAGGAGTAAATATAGAGGAGAGTGTAAGATAAAGGGGACTTGAAGTGTGACTAGGGGGCAGGTGGTGATCAAAACAGATGAAATGAATGGAGCCCAGAAAAAGATGCACTCCAAAATAGTCAGTAGGCTAATGCTACATTATAATTATTCCAGACTGTGAGATATTCAAACTAATTATATCCAGAAAAAAATCCATACCCTCTCCGATGAATTCACTTTCGTATATATCTATACTGATGACTTGAAAGAAAGACAAGCCTTGTTTCTCTTTAATAAAAAAAAATACTCATCGCTCTCCCAGTATGAGCAGATGAAACTGTACATAATAAATAGGCACGTACATGCAAGTAATAACAAGTATATCAAAAGCATAAAATCTATACAGACGCATATATATAGATATAATACAGACCAAGTACATACATACCCTCAGAAATTTCCTGAGTTAATAACTCATATAATATTTACAAAAATATATAAAGCAACTTATTATTCACCTCCTTCAGCTTATCAAGCTCTGCTCTGAGAGTAGAGTCGGCTGTGTTGTCAAGGTCATCCAGGTCATAATCATAGGTTGTATTACTATCCATGTTTCAAATTACTCGTTAACCATTAAACGATCTTTCTGGGCTTCCTAATTATGCATCTACTTGTTTAGTAGTATTATGACAGGTGATAGTAGTATTGTATTGGTAAAATAGTGTATATATTCGCTATATTACTTCATTCCTATTTCTTGGTTTACGATTTGTGGTTTCATTAGGATGGAGATTATGGATAAAATAGTGGCGGGAAAATAGACCAATTATATCATGGTAAAAATACCATAAGCGAATCAATTTGTAATCTTGGCACTATAAGCCAATTGTCTGGTGCTATAAATATTTAGGATAATTAATATAGTAATATAGACCCTCTAAGCCAAACATTCTGAACTATAGTGCTATGAGTACGTTGATAAATTCCAATAAATGCCCGCTTAGTCCCTGACAGTAATCAACAATGTCAAACACGGCATTATAAATATTGCATAATACCTTATTTCCTTCCCAAGTAACTGCAATCTTTAAGAAGCACTGAAAGCCAAAAAGTTTGTAAAAAATTGAAAAAATAAAATATGCCTTCCTGCAGTACTCATTTGTGTCGAATAAGAACCTAACTTATGGTAATAGTTCATTTCTTTCAAGTAACTGCATTTTTAAAAGTGTATTAGAATTAGAAGCCAGTCTAAATACAGAAAGATTAAATCTTAAACCATGTTTATTTTTATATAGATGGTAATAAAAACTTCTGTTTCAACGATTTTATTGGTATACCTAGAAGCTATAATATTACTGCCACCGAAATACCCCCACTAGTATATATTTATTAATATGTATTATGATACATACACAATGGCTTTTTACCTGGTGAACCATGAAGCTTTAACTCTTCTCTCTTCCGATGAATCTGTACTTTGCTGAGAACTTGACGTTTACCCATCCACAAATACTTCAGGTATATCAAGGCCAAGGCAAAAGTAAATTTTCATTGGTTTGTCTTTTGCTATCCAATTACACAATAGTATAATAATATGATTGCATAATATGTGGTCATAAGAGATATGATAGGACAAGCCAAAAATAGGCTAGTTGGTAGAGTGACTTTAGGTATGTATTTGGAAAATGAAAAACATTGGCTTGCCACAGCAACAAGAATGATAATTTTGATTTAATGCGTTTGCTTTTAATATTTCCATTAGCCCCCTTTCAACTTCATCTTTATTTACTCGTAATACCTTGTGATTTTTACTTTACTATTATTTCTTGATCAATACTATTGTACTATTTTACTATTATACAATTATATTATTGTGTTCTTATACTATCATGCTATTGTACGATTATACTACTATGGCATTATGCTATTATATTTTTATACTACTATATTATTATACCATGATACTATTGCACTTCTGTACTATTGTATTATTATATTGTCATACAATTACACTATTATACTATTATTCTATTGTACTATCATACTACTATAATCATATCCTATTATTACATTATTGTACTATTATACTATTGTAGCATTGCATTACATACTATTATCTTACTATACTCTAATGATTTTGTTATATACATCAATTGCAATACAACTAGATAGACGATATCAAGCTAATTAAGTATACACAAAAATGACTAGGGCAATTGTGCGTATACCCAACCAAATTGCAATATTCAATCATATTGTGATTTGGAACTGGCCCTCTCTATATAGATAGTAAATGGAAGTTGGAAACCAGATACTCGTCGAAGGCTTCGGGATTTCCTGATACTGGATTATATGTTTCAGTATGGTAGTCAATCGTTGCAGTTTTTCTGGGTTTAGGTGTAGGTGGAATCTCTTAATAAAAGTAAACTTTACCGAAAGGGATGCTTTGTGTAAATCGGCAATTACTATCTGTCCCATAATATAGGTGTGATCTGAATGAACGTAACTGGGTAATTTTGCTGGGTCATTCCGAGAGTCCATGGATATGGCTAATTGGATTAGTCTTGGTTATTAGGAGCGAAAAATTTTGAGGTTCGGATCAGGCGATTGCCGATAGACTGGTTTATTAATATTGATATTTTCTAGTTGAACGGTTAGTTATTTCTAATTGCATGTGTCTAGAAAAAAATAATACTGCTAGCACAGCTGGCTTTCTTTTATATGGATAATGATTAAAACCCCAAGTGTTTAATCCAAGATATTAAAACTTTCTATGTAATGTATGTTAGAATTAATTCCTGTTTAATACAACCAGAAACCAATTTAGGGCCTAATTTATCGTATATATAAGAACATTAAGTCTATTACGTTTTCTACTAATAACAGTTTACCTAATAAAGTTATTATGATAACACTTTTACCTGATAACGTATTTGCGTGTAGAAAACTGGACCCTATAGTATATATATATATATATATGTTGGTTGTGATATATGTCTTGTTGGGGTATGATTTAAGTCTTTGTCCCAGTTGCCCTGGTGCTCTAGAAGCATTGAAACCTTAGGAAGTATGAGATCATGTGATTTGTAATGGAAAAATCTTGGTCTTCATGCGATTGCTTGTGATTACAATTTCTGATCAAAGGTTTTTAAGGGATCACATTAGTGAAAAACTGATAATAGACAATTTCTAGTGTCAGTAATAATATGGTGCTGTTCTGACTTGTTTTTAAACCATTTAACGCCCTTCCTTAAGAAAGTTTAGAAATAATCATTAATGTCTATTGATTAAATATTGTAGGGACAATATGTCCGCCAGTAGATATCATAAATTTCACCTATTTAACAAGAAAGTCTTTTAAATATGCCAAATCCAGTGAGGGCTACCAGCCCTTTAATGAAAACAAAAATATATACCTTTTATGTATTAAATATGCATATACTATTTCTGTTATAAATTGCCAATGTTATGTTATTAACCAATTATAACCTAATGGAGACTGCATCCTCTTAATACGTAGATAATTCAACATAAATTATTTAAAGCAAGCACAAATACGATTGGCTACAGGTTTATAATTATGTAAAAAATCGCATATGGCGTAAATTGTCGAATACAACGAAGTCTCTTGAGCTGGCACTGACTAAGTTGCTTGTCTTAGTACTGATTAACTCCCTCGTTGTGGTCTCTTTCATTGATCTGCGTGTTCTTGGTCCACACTGATTTGAAGAACGCCTATACTTGATAAGCTTCTTCGTCTGGCTCACTCAATACGAAGGTCTAAGTACGACTGCTCTATCTTTTGTATCAGAACTATCGCTAGATATATGAACCTTAAGTTTTGTCGACAATTGTAATTTGTCCGACATAACTGAATAAAATGCTTAATTGATATGTGCCTAACTCACAAAAGGGACACAAGTGTTTTTGTTAGCTAAGGTCTCCATGGACGCTTATCAAGAAGCCCAGACTGACTGCTGTTAAGTTTATTAAATACCCTGAACCGCCAAGCGGTGCACTGATAAGTAATCAGTCCTTCTGCATAAATTTGTTCTGCATACTGTGTATCTTCTACTGGACCCATATTTAAAGTATGCTAATTGTTAGCATGAAGCCCTAAAAGAACTAAGTGCTAATTCGTGATATTTGACATAAACTGTCATAGTTGGCATTAATAGAAGAAGGATCTTCTAGGCTTGTCAATGATATCAAACTTTCAGATGATGCAGAACTGAGGGTGATATCTATCAGTAGCGGAGCTACTGGTTTCTCACAAGTAGAAAACCTATTTTTTAAGTCCTTCCTTGACGGATCCTCAGAGTCAGAAGGAAAATAAACATCATTTTCTTAACTTCGCTCGCGGACTATAGGATAGGGAACAGTTTTGACAAGTTTATATTTCTTTCCAGTATTCTTCTTTAAAGTATTGTCATAACAATAATAGTCGCCACTCTAACAAAGTTTATACAAAGTTTTTATATTTTAACATATTTATTTTATGTATGAGAATCGATCAGTCTGGAACGGAGACTTGTTTTCTGGTTATGGTTTCTCTGATAAAACTAACCTGTCAGTCATACTTTTGCTATGATGCTTGGTTTAACAAGGAAAATATTGAATTGAAGCTAAAATTGAAATCATTCAGATGTGTGAACCCTGAATCACAACTTAATTGCTATAACTTATTAGTAATGTTTAGCTACTGATAGCTATTCTGGAATCCTTGTAACAGATAAATAATCCCCTTAACAAATCAATATAAGATTCTAAATCTTGACCTCTGGTCAAGTCACTTCCGAATACCCGAGGTTGCCTAATCATCATTATTTTTAAACATAAATCAAATGTAGATTATCAAACTTACAGTGTCGTACCGTTAAATTAATTAACGACTTAATTGAGAACAGTGTTGGTTGTATTAAACCCATAACTTTAGAAGTACAATACCTTATACTAATTATATACCTAAAGCACGCAAGCACATACCAGCTATATATAACAACATAAACTTAATGATATTTCTTTGACAATAAACAACAAGATTGAAGTTATAAAATAAAATACATTACATGAATACTGTTCCAATATTATGATAGATTCAAAAAAAATGAGAAATTTTCCTGATATGTTATGACAGCATGCTTCTACATCAATTTTGTAGTGCTGCTATAATTATAACCCTGATTGAAATCCATAGGTACCAATGGTTACACTACATGGGGGAAATGTCAATACATAATTTGTATTTTAATTTTGAAACATTCATCCAAAGAGGTTGAGACCTGTATGTTAACTCTAGTAAAGATCCTCTGAAAGCTAGATTAAATAAAGCAACAAAGTATACAGCAATTACAACTATTGCATATTCTCTAACTATCTACCTTATCCATTTCAATTTGCTCTTATCACCATTTATCATCCATCAGAGGTACCTCAGACTGCTCTACTTCCGGTGCAATCTCGGGGTCTCTTCCAGGGATATAAGTTGGAAATGGTGGAGGCACTATGAATTTCTTTCTCATGGCGTCACTGAGCCTTACAAAGTGGTCTTTGTCCCCTGGAACTGCACCGCACACGTAGACTAGATTAAAGCGTGGTTCAATTTTTAACACCTGTAGGATGGTTAGTATACATTAGATAACCATTGTCACTGTTGGTGTTGTCAAATATGACCACATACACAACATAGTCAAAGTAACTACAACTATAATTATCTAATTAATTAATACTGGTTTCTGGCATACTCTATAAAATGCTTTATTTGGAAAAGTACAAAAAGGCTCCATTTGAGACAGATTGGGAACTCTTCATTCTATAGTAATATTGGATAAAGTTTATATAGTTTCTATCCTAAATGTTATGCTTATAATAGTCGGCTGCCACTCTGAGCATGGATGAGATAACTACAATTACTTCATAGCCAGAAATTCTCAATTAATAGTACAAAAATATAAGTAAGTAGAGGTTAATATATATATACCATGGCGTAAAAACATAACACATGGCTGATGTCAGAATTGGGCTTGCCCAGAAAGGAAGAGGAAAACTAATAGAATAAAAAAGGAAAATAAATAAAGAACCACATAGCGTAAAACAAAAATGAACAAAGAAAGACAGGTAAAGTATAAATACAATCATAAGAAGTATTGTATGAGAGGTACAAATAGACTTCGGGGTATACACAGATGTGAATAGAAGGAAAGGGCAGAAACTCTTACAGGTGTTACTAATATATGTTGAAATGAAAAAAGTCTCTTAAAAACTGTAATATCCAATTAGGTGTATGCAATATAAATTTTCACCAAACTAGTTGACCGCATTAACATCAGAGTCCCTTACCTTCAAACTCTGGGCGGTACTCATCTTGTCTCCCATATGGCCAGGCATTTTTTTGCCAGGCCATACACGTCCAGGATTCTACCCATGAGTTAGTTGTTAATATTCGATCTGTGATTAGTTATATTCTCGCTCATTATTGGTTGAACGTATATATGATGGAGTTAAAATGTAAGTACATTATACAATGAATGATATTTTCTTTTCATAAAGTTTTGGATGAGTCTGAGTATGATAGTGATAGACTCCTAAAGACTCGGATTTCCTATCGGAATAATAAATTTAAACTATCGTGGAAGCCAACAAATTGATCCCCAGCTCTTTATTTTTGCACAGTCCAGAGTGTGATTGGTATACACGAACGTAAGTAAAGCCCTTAAAATGCAATACTTAATTATAAAGTACTTAATTATAGGCATATTTTGGGTTATAACTGTTGAAGAATTGAAAAAATATTATATGAAAATAATGTGTGTAGAAAAAAGGGAAACCCTGCAAAACAAAACATATCTTGTTTGATAAAATAAATCAATACAAACCATTAAGATAAATTATGCTAATCATGATATGATATGATTGTTTTCAACCAATTATTTAAATAACTTAGACTTAGTCATGTATTAGTCATACAGCAAAAGTTTTCAATACCTTAACCTTAAAAATATAAATAATATCTCGGACCTCGGATTGATAGATAAGATAGGGTAAAAGATGGATCTGATATGTATATTTTGCAATAGAATAAGAGGTTATAATAACCCAATTCTACCTTCCTCCAAATGGTATATTAATATCTGCATATCGTTTAACCCAATAACCTTACTCATTTTTTTACTCTTATTGAATATGCCTACATAAGCAATATGGACGAAACTCCAATTGTAGTAACACATTAAGTAATTGCTTAAGAATAAGCTATTAATGACTAATAGCTATTTTCTAAGTAATTAATTACTAATAAACTTTACAAATACTTACATATAGTTCGCTATAGTTATAAACTCCAAGAAGGATATTGTCTGTGACATAAACTCTTCTTTTTTTTTCTTCAGCTGCACTAAATACAGCTGCACTAAATAAAAATATTCTATCTTCATGGAACTTTCTACTTACACTTTTGTGCAGCTACCTAACTATGAGTGGAATAATAACTACGTGCTCTGACAGTGGCAATTCTAATAGGTAAAGAGAATACTATTAATACAACAGATGTGTCTTCACCATCTAGCCATCTAACCAACTCCTCTATATGGGCTTCCATAAATAAAACCACAATGTTTATCTCTATCCACAGCCTAATTGTGATTTCTATGACGCTACTGTGAATAAGATAGTTGGTGATGGGGAATTCTCATTGCCTTTCCATAGGTTGTACCATTAACAACATAGCTAAAGAATTGGTTCATAGAATATCTCATTATTTATATGGCTGTATTACCTAAATATGCACTTCATGAGCCCATTCACAACATATACATGTTTTCCCCTCCCACCCCTGTCTAGTACTTACCTGGCACCCTCCCATAGCACCTGGTGCTCTAATGGTTTTAGTGTTTCCATGACTTCGTGGTTGCATTTTAAATCCCCATCGTTTGACACAACCTTGGAACCCTTTATATTTCCTATCAGTGTGTAGTATAAGTATGCGACTTTTTATACATCAATTTAAATAAGACCATGATGTAGTATTTAATATAAAATAAATAGGTTAATTTGTGTATAAATTAATACAAATGACAAAATTAAGTAATAAGGGGACCATTCATATTATCCTTATTTCTTTATCTCCAATCACATATTGGGAGCTACAGTCAATAAATTTTAAAAATCTTCATTACATAGGCATTTCGTATAATTGACAGTAGCAACAAACTGTGTACTATTATATCTTGTGCTCAGATCAAACGCCAACCAATTACTGAGAACCACAGTTACACATCCTGTATTAACGAGATAAAACAGGCAAAGGATTTGATAGGCTAACTAAAATTTAAATCTGCAATTAAAATGTTAGAGGGCAAGGTTATAAGTTAAACTTACGATTTCCCTCGAACGTCCACATATTGTCCTGGCATAAAATGAGCACAGGTCAATGTCGTACCTGTAAATGTTTTATATTTTTATTTATTTATTCATTTATTTATTTATAACTGATCATAATAGCACGACTACACAATTTTAAACCCTAACAATACGATTATATTGAATTGGGGGTAATTGAATAGCTAAGGTTAAATCTGTAGAGCCTTTAGAATAACAACGCTGTTAAACTGTTAACCATAAACCGTGATAGTGCAAAAGCTATAGTCTATTTACCAGAAGGGTGTTTCATGAACAAACATGTGTGAAGATTGGTAATATATGGGATCCATAAATGTAAGATCTGAAAATAGTAATTAGTGTGTAAAATTAAGCAATATATAACTCTTAAATCTTATTCCGCGCCCCTCTTTAAACTTTATATTTAGTAGTTGGCCTATATAATAAGAAAGAGTAGCACCTTATGTGCATTTAATGCATTCTGAAACATGACATGATGCACGTACTCTGTAATTGGACGTAACAAAGAGGACTTACATGGAAGGACGATCACAGCACCCATACTAACCCACATTGATTGAATTAAGAAAACACTATATGCTCTTTAATTGGATAACAGGTAACTATCACATATTCATAACCCCGTGTATTTATATATATTCCTATTGATCATAGGAAGAGTATCCAATCACTCATATTTGTATAGGCATTGCAAAGTAAGTCGGAAAAACCGTGTTTAGCAAGGGAGCAACACAATATAATAAGGTCACAATAATAATTAATTGAAATTTTAACCTACCAACTGGCAATAAGGAATCATCTGTAACCATGAATTCCATAAGCTTTCTTTTCATTGGTACACCGGCTTTCTGAAAGTAAAAGAAAAAATTATAAAGTGTTTAAAGTCATTTAAAATTAAATATAATAAGATTTAATTGAATTGAGAAGTGATTAGCTAAATCTGATAATATTTAATGATATTTAATTACATCTAGATGCATTTAATTGGATTTTATTAGATTTACAGAGATTAAATTGGATTCGGTAGTATTTAGTAAAATTTAAATATAATCGGAAATATTTAATCACATCTAAAGAGATTTAAGGCGATTCAATATGATATATTCACATTTAATGTGATATGATAATACTATAAGACGAGATGAGAATGTGTTATAATTGAGACTCAAATAACAAAAGAGAGGCCTATAATAGAACATAGAAGAGTCCTAAGGAACATGGATGTAGACAGAGATAGTATGGTAGTAGATAAGAGATAGTACAGCGTTGTACTTGTTAGCAATATAGTATGAAAAGGGCTTTTATCACAATATTTCTTACAGGGATTGTACATATAAATTTATGCAATGATTGGCGTAAAATTTCAAACAGTCGCAATTTTATTGGCTAGGATCTACCAGGGGGCACGGATAGGTTTTGTGATTGGTTTAAAGTCGTGTAATTGACTGTAAGTCAATATATGTTTATGCATATATACCTATGTATATACCAATATATTTATATATATTCATTACACTAATAGTACAGAGAATGATTTTAAAATATATAACGCACCTCAAAATGAAATTGTTGTGGCACACGAACGTAATGATACTTTTTCAAGTTCTGGTGGTCTCTAGTAGCATGGAAATCAGCCAGATTACGGGCTCCTATTTGCATAGCTACATACCCATCGCTAGCCTTGGTCTTTACTTGCACTACCTGATTATCTACTATCTGTCATAGATATATAGATATACAGGTGTAAGAATATGAATAGCTATATATATATATGGGTGTACAGTAGCCAGCTGTCGTCAACTGATAGCTCTCTATATTATGTAAGTACAAAATATATTATTAGTGTCATTAGCCCCAGCCCCAGACCCCACTCTATATCTACCATAGATCCCCTCAATTGACACTATAGTATGCCTTAGTAATTAACCCTACCTGAATTACAGTGACGTTAACCTGTTTGCCATGGTCCCACATAGTCATGTTTCCTTTCTTAACACCAATCAGACCTGCCACATAAAGCTATTAACAGGCTAGTCCTAACCCATGGTGTAGGCACCAGCGTATAGCCTGTAGTACCAACCTATTGATTGTATTACTAACCTATTGCTACCACTCCTACCCTTGGCTATTTCATATCATGGAAATAATATCCTCGGCTTATAGCCAACCAAAATGAACCATTTCACTAATAGGTATTAATGATTGGTTCGTGCCTGAGGGAGGCAAAGAGTACGAACCAATACCTTGTTTAGCACGTTGACCAATATAAGAAGATATAATTTTATGAGGGTGGTAGAACTCTAGCATGGAAATGAATGCGATTGGCTAATTAGTGCCTACCCCTGATTGATTAGTTATCTTATATATCTTAGACCACTTTAACTATTATTAGTAAGTAACCAATTGGTACATAGGTGTACACAATCCATGAATAACAAGCCACATTGCATTTCTTGACACAGCCAAATATATATATATGCTACCAACTCACCAGCTCTTATTGATTTGGGTGTCCACTTGGTCTCCATAAACTGTTTTGGTACCTCAGCAATGGCACATGCTAACACCCTGGAAACATGAAGGGAACGAAAAATAATGACTGCAGAGTAGGTGTTAAAATTTGAAAGGAGTTTACAATTAAAATTAAAATTGGTATGTTATGGTTTTATTTGAAGAGAGGAATAATTTGTAGTAAGAGTAGTAAATAGAGAATTTTATTAGGGTAAGTTATAAATAAATAAAGAATATGTGTAGAAATTCAATGATATCCTATTTATTGGTCATAAATAGACCAAAAACAATTAATCTGTGGAGTGATATATGTAAAATAATCAAGTATTGTTTTTGCTTACGAATGCTAGAGTGGTATCAGGAGAAACATTTAATTGGAAAAATAATATTTCCTAATATAGAACATGTTCATATAAATAGCTAGTGATTATATTTACATACACATGGGCATAAAAACAATTCTAGTCTTAATTCATTAATTGCTCACTACTGGGCTACTAATGACACTTATTTAATTCAATAATTATAATCAGATTATCGATAATCTATATATAGTATGCCATACTATGATGATATAGAAAGGCTCTATCCGTGCCAGGGTCCGCCTCCTGTTTATCTGTAATTATGTTGATTATAGTTGTTTTTCCTCTATTTAGCTCCCTACTTGCAATACTGACTGACATTCATAATGGGTAAAATAATAACTTTAATACGGGAAGAAAATAACTATAAATATTCAGCCTAAACTTGGCCTTAACTTCATTAAAACAACGCGTAATTATTTTAAAGGTCAGAAATATTCTTAGCAATCTAATGACGATCCTTTTATGTATTTTACTACTACAAACATAATATATATTTCATTGCCATCCAATTTTTCTTTTGTTATAACTGTATTTCTTCTTTGCATTTTATAACTCTTTATTGGGTGATGAAACGATAAAGTCTTTTCACTCACAGAGTTGACTATAAAAAACAAAAATATTAGATATTAGCGTAAGTAGACCAAGTGGATAATTATGAGAATGATTGTATTGTCAATGTATTCCCTTTAAAATTAATTATGAATTATGAAACCTATACAGCATGTTTCATAACCAACCTAAATTATGAAGATAATATTTACACACAAAAACATAATATACACTAGTATAGAAAACGACCAACATAGGACTGGGGCAAGATATTACCAGTCCAAATGTGCAAGTACACCATAAAAGAAAAAGCAAAATGATTGACAGATGTGGTTAAAAGTCATGCCATGATAAAAAGATCGAATTAAAGGGTCACTAGCACTATTATTACCTATCACTATTAATGTCTGAGGAGACAAATAAATAGCATACAGCACGTACAATATTTCTCTGTAATCAGCAGGCTTTAACATTAAAGTTGAAGAAACATAAACCATACCATCACTAGTCAATGATATCTTCAACCCTTGGTATAGCCATGATGAGATCATATTAATGTGGTATGCCGGTTGTGTCAAGGTTATGCTGCTATACTTCAAAAAAACACCTTATTCAAACTTGTAAATGAAAACGAGGTTGTGAAGTATATACACGATAGTACTATAAGGCAAAGAAATCATATCAGAGCGAACACAAAAACAGCCAGAACCATCATTTATTTCCTATTTTTTTTTCTTTTTTCGTGGAAAAAGTATGTGTATTGTATGCATATATAATATTAAACGCTTGGATTAAGCACTTTTTACAAGGCTGAATTATCAAGTTGTATCGTTCACGCACCATAGAATAAGTGGCGTGGCACGGTGCTGGGCTCACAGAGGAAACCATCCTATTCGTTGAAAACGCATCTTTTGAGTTTTATTTGGTTGATTGCTATTCATATATATAATTTAGTATTTTTATTCATTGCTATAATAGGAATCTTATAATTAAGCTAATGAGGAGATTTATACTTGAAACATAATTATATAGATATAATACTTGGCGGAAAAATAGCCTTTAACCATTCTTACTAGATATTACAAGAATCACATTTATACAATGTCTAAAGTAAGATTCAATGAAAGCGTATATCCAAGTTTATTTTTCTTAGTGATTAGCTACTTCATCTAGATCTATAATTTTATTTTATATAATTAAACTGGCA
This sequence comes from Ichthyophonus hoferi, assembly GCA_002751075.1. Taxonomy (NCBI): domain Eukaryota; class Ichthyosporea; order Ichthyophonida; family Ichthyophonidae; genus Ichthyophonus; species Ichthyophonus hoferi. The sequence continues at coordinate 42,818 of NAOQ01000310.1, forward strand.
TTTTTGTTTTGGGGCTTGGCGATCGGCAAAATAGATTTGGACGAAAACAGATTATAGATCCACAATATTAGCATTGGTTTTTTCTCTTATTTTTTTCTTTTTAGTTCTTACTTTTCTTCGTCAGATTGCAAGAGCAAAGGCATCAAAAAGGCTCTTAATAATTTATTTATCTTCTCTCTGAAAATGTATATTGGATGGGATTTTCTTCATGAAAAAACCAGAGTACATTCAATATTTATGATGCAAGTGTGATTATGTATCTATAAACCCTCCCTAAATCCATTCAAATTTTAATACAATCATGTTATTATTTATCCTCTTTAGCAGATGTAATATCAGTTTAAGTCTCTCTGTATAAATACTATTAATGAAGTTATCACAGTTGTTGAATACCTAATCACAAGGACAGTGAAAGAGGCGTTCAATGTCGCATGTATTTTGGGGTTGTCACGCGTCCAAATATATAATACTATACTTCTGTAGCAAAACCATTAATTCCTGCATATTAATTAAATATATACAAGCTTATAAGCACTTTTTATTTTACTATACCTGTTATATTTACTTTTAATGATAAGCAGGGCATTACTATATAATATAATGTAGTGCTGGGATTGGATACTTACTGTAAACAAAATATTACAAGTGATGCGGTAAAAACATGAGATGATCTTTAAACTATTATTTTAGTTTTAAAGTCAAACATGTTTATTTAAAAGAGGAGATGCTATTATAATATCATCTAAGTGTGATTACAATTTATTCTAATCCCTCATTAGCTATTCTAATAATGAATGCATTTTGGATAGCAGCATTCTAAACATATTTGTCCATGTACCATTTATGTTTTATTTTCAGTATATCATCCTTTCTCATTTGCCACTTTACATATTCGCTTCATACGCAACAAACCTTTCTTTCATATACTGTTTCTCTTTATTCTGTATAAGAAGGGATCATTTGGTTGGTGTGCAGGCATTAACACCTCCATCCGGGAAGAAATTGTCAAATAAAGCTAGATATAAAACATAGGCGAAAGGAGTAGAGCTATAATTATCTAATTGATTATTGCTGGGCTCCGAAATATTCCATAAATATATAATGCTATATTTAGAGTGTATAAAAAGTTCTGTCTGCGACAAATGGAGGACTCTTGATTCTGTGGAGATATTGAATAAAGGTCATACAATTTTAATCACAAATATTCTGCTTGCAATAGTCGGCTGCACCCCTCCCTGAATATGAGTAAGATAATAACTACACGGGTTGATATTGCCAGAAATAGTATTCCGGTATATGTATGTTTAAGTGCGATGTATCTTAATAAATATAATTTGGGTAGAGATGAAAACAGGTGGAGACTATAGAGAATTAATTAAATAGAGTCTAAAAAGTAAAAGGGTAGTGTGATCATAGTATAGTTATTTTCAATTTAGTACAGGCTTCAGCAGTATAATAAAGGCATATGCCATCTCACAGATATATATATATATGGCTGTGCTGTAATGCAAGATTGAATGAATGTACTTGCTCTGGGCGTAAAACTACAAGATGTGTTACAAATAACCTTATACATATCAACAAAACAGGGTAAAAAAAAAACCAAAGCATTTAGTTAATACAAACAATGTTTTCTAAAAGGGCTACAAGCCACAGAAATCAGTAGTATAGATTCCTATAAAACATTAGTTCTCACTGCATCAAGGTCTGTTATACCCTGGAGATTACTGTGAAATTATTAATGTTCACTAGGTAATAGATCAGAAGTTTCCTTAATACCCAATAGTAGTTACGGTCTTAAGTGTTTGTTCATGCGAATATCCAATAGTATGGCCTTGGCTTCTTCCCTTTCCCTCCCGCTGTACTGGCATACCTATTGACAAGAATAAATAAACCAATGAATAAGCAGAAATTCAATCATATAATTGGTCTTTGTAAAAAATTATATCTATTATTATATCCTCTCTCTTAATCCACTCTTTGTATCTTTTAGAAGTTTTTTCTTTCTACCTCTATCTCACACCTCTCTTAATCTACTTAATTTCCACTTTATATTTATTTTTTCTCCATTGCCTAGTTCATAAAATGATAACTCAAATGTCAACCGGGAAGCAAAATAAGCACAACCATACCCATTTCATTTCTTGAAATAGAGATAGGAGAGAAATAATAGAATAAAAAAGCTGTCAATAACTATGAAATACTCGCTAGAGATGTAAATAAACCATGGATAGAATACAGAAATAAAAAAATAATTAAAAACAATATAAACCAACTAGCATACAACATTAATGAGATGAGAATGCACGCATTTTCTTTCATCTCGAGCATTACCTATAATTATAATAAGAATTAGTGCTAGTATCAACTATAGTTGGTAGGTTGGGTATAGAGAAAAACAAAAGTAATTTATACATACAACACAACTCTACTACAACAGCCAGTTCAGTATATATATTGAGTCACATACCTTTGCAGCAAAGGCCTCTGACTCATCTAATCGATCTATATCCTTATAGTAACGGGCTAGACTAAGATACGCCTTGACCATGTCCTGATTGTCATCAATCTACCTCCTCCCTCTCCGTTAGCATATAATTAAATCACCCCATTCCAAGCAAACTCTCTAACTAATACACTTTAGAGCTACGGAACTGTGAGTACAAATGGTCTGTCTGATGGAATTAAAGACCATCCACAGGCTTGAGTAAGAATATGTTTATGCTTATCATTCTCACTGTAAGTATTTAAATTTATTTAAATACAATTACAGATTGGTTAGTGTAGGTATATATACATATATAACAATGTAATAGGCCAGAAAAGAAACTGAAACATGACTACAATTATATACCTCTTGCTCTACACAATAGTCTAGGAAATCAAGGTAGCAGTCGGCTGCCTTTGCACGCTCATTCTGGTCACTGTACAGTTGGGCTAGCTCGTATAAGGCTTCACCCTTCTGGGAGGCATCCTGTTCTGATCTCTGTAATTGGCTATCAGTCAGTAATGTACAATGCAGTACAAGACATTATTATATATGATCTCTGTAATTGGCTGTAAGTCAGTAATATACAATGTAGGACAAGAGATTATTATATCACCCACTTTCACTGAACTATATATATCTATTAACACGTCTAGAAAACACATGCTGACAAGAAAGGAGAAGAGCTATAAATGAGATAGAGATAGATATACTATACAACGTGGATGTATATATCACTTACCTCGTAACAATGTGTTGCATCGGTTAACCGGCCTAGAGATTTATAGGCCTTTCCTAAGGCTGCCCACATACGGCCATCGGTTGGTCTGTGCATAGTTAGAATAACAGTAGATTGCAACATTTAGTATGTGTATGATACAGATATACCCATGTTAATTACATTGAAGATATAACAGTGTCATGACCAAGGCCAGACAGTTTTTCGGCTTGAAGCTGACTAGATAGAGTAAGCTTATGTAACAACACAGAACATACAAGCCACAGTAATTGGTTTTCTTTCTCTGTTTAGTATTAGTGCACATGTATGGTTTAGCATGTTTATAATGATAGACGTACAAGTATGTCTATAGGCATATATCTACACTAGATTTATGCTCTAATATATGTGTTTGTAAGTATGCATTAAAGCATGTAAGTGTTAGTGAGTGCATACAATTGGATGTGTCTACCAGTATTAAAGGATTTTGGTGTATACATATATATTTTATGACAGTATATATGTATGTAGACATGTATGTATGTAGACATGTATGTCTGTATAACAATATGATAATGCGTATGTATACATAAGTGTGTATACGCATATTTATTGAGGGTGCAAGGTAAACCAATGAGAAGACTAAGAAGGCAAAGATGACTGACAGCTCCCACCTTAATATACAGGCAGTGTTATAATGGTAGACTGCAAAGGTGTACATGTGTAATATCTCATATGCCTGTCCCAGGCCATACCAAGCCCTGTATTCCCTCGGATTGATGTCTATTGGATACAAGTCAGTATACTACACTATATACACTATATACACTATGCTATACTATACTATACTATACTAGACTATACTAATGTAAATTCTGTATATGGCTTCCTACAGAACTTGGATTAGTTAGACGCATATATCCCTTGAAAGGGATTCGTTAGCTATAAATATATTTACATTGACTCAGAAATGACCATAGCTTTATATTAATTTAATAACTAGCCACCGTCCAATAAAAATCACATCAAAAGCTAATAATAGCAAGTGAACAGATAGCACTTTAATCAGATTGGTTGGTTATACTACAATAACTATCGTTTATACTCATCCATTTATACATACGTATATATATACCACGATGCACATGTATAATGTATAGTATCCCAGTATATAGTATAAAGTATATAGTATATAGTATACAGTACATAGTATACAATATATAGTATAAAGTATATATTGTATAGTATACTGCAAATAGTATATAGTATATAGTACATAGTATATAGTATACAGTACATAGCATATAGTATATAGTACATAGTATATAGTATACAGTACATAGTATATAGTATATAGTACATAGTATATAGTATATAGTAC
>NAOQ01000310.1:49899-67239 GCA_002751075.1 Ichthyophonus hoferi
ATATGTATGTATGCATGTATGTATATATATGTGTGTGTATGTATGTATGCATGTATGTATGTATGTATATATATATATATATGAGTTGGTTTATGTACCTAGCACATAAAAGGGGTGGATAGGTCATAGTAAGAATAGATATTAAAGGATGTAGATGAGATGAGTATGATTAAGCACCAATAGTATAACACAGCTACTTCTGTTCACTTCTACATTCGCTGAACATATATCAAATATAGCATATCACCCAATAGATCTTTACATTATGCCAAACAAACACTCAGTTATGTGCTATGTATATACCCCCTAGAGCACACACAGCTATCACCCACCTACTATACAGCAAGTCTCTGGCCTGTATTTGTCAATTTCAAATGCCGCATGTGCCAAGAAACTGAGCTCTGGCTGGATATTTTAATCAATAAATTAGAGATGCTGTTTTTTTAATTCTATCTCTATCATGGTGTGACTTTCTTGTATTTTAACTGGTTACCACTAGTATAATATCAAGTGGTAACCATTCCTATTGGTACACTATTCCATGATTAATCGTAATCCATGATATTTTAAACAGCCAATAGTCGTATTGGAACTGCGTTTAAATAATTAGGATATATGGGCATCTTTAATATTAAAAAATATTTATTACAAAATGTAATTTATTATTAATATTTATATGAGTAAGTTAGCCGTTACAAACCTTAACACCTTTATATAAACTATACCACCAATGACTAACCTTTAACGTCTTTATATAAAGTATGTCACCAATGACTAACCTTTAACGTCTTTATATAAACTATACTACCAATGACTAAACGGTAGCGTCTTGATATAAACTAACCACCAATGACTAACCTTTAGCCTCTTTACATACAGTATGTTAGAATACAGATCTAATCCATCCAGTCTCAATGGATCCTTCTTCCTTAGTCGTTCGAATAACTCCTGGGCAGGGTCAAAATCTAGAAAACATTATATAGTATAGCCAATCAGATAGAGGAGATTATATAATGTAACCAATACGATTGAGGAAATTGTATAATGTAACCAATTAAATAGAGAATATTATACAGGGTAGTCAACTAAATAGAGAAAATTTTATAATGCAACCAATTAGATAGAGGAGATTGTACAATGAATCCAATTAGGTAAGGGGGATGCAATAACGCAACCAATTATAAAGAGGATATTGTATAGTGAAGCCAATAAGATAGATGATATTGCATAGTATAACCAATTAGATAGAGGAGATAGTATAATGTAACCAAATAAATAAAGAATATTGTATAGGGTAACCAATTAAATAGAAGATATTGTATAGTGAAGCCAATTAGATAGATGAGATTGTATAGTATAACCAATTAGATGAAGGAGATTATATCATGTAACCAACTAGATAAAGAAGATTGTAGAATGTAATCAATTAAAACAGTTCTGTGACAACACATTTACAAATGTGTTGGGTCGTTAATGTACTTAGCATTATTTCTATAAATACGGTGTATGTTAAGTGGACAGCACGCGTACTACTATAAAAGGCTATCTGTTATGTAGGAATGTGTATATGGGTATGATTGAATTTATATATACAGTTACATATAGTGACAGGTGGGAAGAGAGAAGGAGAGAGAGAAAAGTTGTGGAGGCATGTTGATCTGATACAACAACCACTAACCTCTTAGATTGTAATAGATGGTTGCTATCTGGGTTAGACAGTAGTCACTATCTGGGAAGACCTCCAACAGCTCCATGTATCTGGCTATGGCGTCTTGACACTGGTAAAGTTCTGTGCATAATAGAGAGAGCATGGTATAGATAGGTGTGCATTGAGGTATGTATGTATGTGTGTGTATGTATATATATATGCATGAAGATAAGTAAAATATGTTAGGATATATGTAAAGAAACTAGCTAAAGACATAGGTACAAGTAGTAGGGTCTATCTACACAAGTGAACGTAATACTATAAATGAGATAATCTATAGCATAATAACATATAACCTTGCCTTGTTCTAGGAAAGCCAGGAAAAACTGCTTCATGAAGTGGTCTGGCAGGTCCATGCTTTCTACCTATCACCCCATAGCGTTAAAATTACCAGTTGATTTTAATTTTGCATAGTGTAATATGGCAACAGCAGGTCGGTTAAGAAGATTAATGCACGTAGAAGATCTGGCTATATAATAACAGGAGTGAGTATGTATGTATATGAGATCCAACGCCCCAAGCCCCTTCTCCCTCGGTTATATGCAACTCCTCTTCCTCTTACCCTCCTATCCTCTCTCTTCGTCTCTCTCCCTATCCCTCTCCCTCTCCCTCTCCCTCCTACTCTCTTATTCTTATCCTCTCCCCTTCCCTCCGCACCATCCCATTAGTGTACCTCGTCCAATGATTCAACAAGGCCTGCTAGATCTATCCAGGCAGCTAAATGCAATGGGAAGGCCTTGACGGCCCTGACCAATGACATTTTGGCAATGTCACGCAGTCCCATCTCCTTGTGAACCATAGCATGACTGGAGGACCATATAAGGTAAGTGACTGGATAAGGGCCTAATACTATAGGAGGCGATGAAGAGGGTAGGGTAGGTAGGGTAGACTGCTTGTATGGGTATATACACACACATATATATGTATATATAAGCATTTAGTACAATTGAACAATATCAATAAATGCCTCCATTACTACCAATTGTGTCATTTGATTGGCTAGTTCATTAACAAGGAATGTAACCAAGCGGGATAAAGTCCAGAAAGGAGTTACTATATAAGGTAATACAAGAGATGGCCACAGGCAGATAGTGACAGCTAGCAAATGAGAGGATATCACTGTAACTGATTAGTGTGGTGTGATTAACTTACAGCCACCACTCAAAACCGTCCAGTGGCCGATGGTTCATCCAATCATTCATCTCTATTTTAAGAGTCCTAAGAGCTTTATTGGTCTGTTCTAGTTGTGTACTGCCTGGTTGGGTGTATGTTAGTAGGCAAGATACATATGATCCCATTACTATACCTATCTATATTTTTACATAAAAAAATATAAATATGCACTAATGTAAATTTATCCCTCTTTACGTTTGCTTACCCGAATACAGACACTTTATATATATCTATAAATATACCAATAAACAATAAACCATAAAATATAAAGAAGTATATGTACTTAACCATATGTGAATACACATAAAAAAGCTTACATCACTTCTTAAAAATTAAATACAATTGTATACACCATCTAGCTATATAAGGGTATTAGACCAATCATTGGCATGGGCATACACAAGCACCAATTACCTTGTATGTCTACTGCCTCTTCTTCCATCACTCTCTCTCCCTCCTGTGATTAGGACCCAATCAACAAAGAACCAACCTCATACGAAATTAGATCTATACTATCCACCAATAAATATAAGCCCTTTATACAACCAACTACATCACCTTATCTCCTATCCCGCCTTCCGTCTAATTGTCCCGGCATTGTAATTTCCTTATCGAGATATATATAAATTATCCTGCGGTACACTCTCACACCTTCACCAGCTCTGTACAACACAATCAAGCTACCAAAAATAGCAATATTTGCAGCAATTAAGTCTGGCGGTAGGTACACATGTCTCGCATTTATAACCTTAAATGGTAACCTCGGGCCTTCTATAGTTAATAGACTAGTACTATAGCAGAGTGTTATTGTATTATTGTACTGTGAGATAGTCATCAAGAGACAGAGGAGGGTATATAGGGTCTATATATATATACACACACCCCTATATATCCACACATATATAAACACACACACACATATATGTGCTTGTCTTTAATAACTGTGACGTATACTACAAAGGGTTACTGAAAGGAGGTTAGATATAGATAGATAGACAGACGAACACCCCTACATAGAAATGGCCTTATATATATATACATAAATATTAGAAAAATATACCAGGTAAGTACAATAGGCTCTTAAGAATCTACAGGTGCTACTATTGGTTCCCTCAAGGAGACGTTGAGCCCTATGATACTCTTTGCTCTGATAAGCTATCATCGCACCCTAGGATAAGAAAGGAATATATATACGTGTATATGCAGGGTATAGAGTATAGAGTATAGGTTTAATCAGACATATGTCGACTATATTTCAAACAAAATTAAAAACATACTAGTCATTTATAGATTAGAATAGAATACTTATAGCTGGTAGTGTATCACTATAGGTACACGTATATATACATTATTACTACTATTATCATTATTATTATATGCCTATATATATATATATCTATTACATATCTCTAACAAGTGGCTATACGCTCCCTATCATACACATTTATTTATATCTGTATTTAGATAGAGACAGCTGACGTATAATTTGTGATATGTAGCCAATGAATGATCTACCATATACTGGTCATACTCCTCCTGGAAAAGATCGTCATGGGGTGTTGCCTTAAAAGGGCATTTCACAGCACATGCAATCCCTCTTGCCTGTTCATTGGCCCTGTATGTGTTGTACAGTCTTATAAATACCTAGGTCATGTGCGTTCCTATCAATCACATCCTATTAATTTCTCTATTAGCTTATTGTTATCATTGGGAATAGGTATAACATGACTTTCCTACATCCTAATGATATATATCAGCATGCATAGATTTCATTAGTTATTCATATATGTAAATATCTCTATACCTCAATCGGTCAACTTCATCGATAACATTTCAATACAAACAAAGGCATGGTCCAATAAATATAAAAATTTAAATATAACTACATCATACCATTGGGCAGATTGGTATAACCCTCTATCGTAGCATTCTTTGGCACCCCATTGCAGTTCACTTTTTAGCTCTTGCCGTTTATCAATACTGCTCCACATTTTCCTAATCGAATAATAAAATGTTAATATATACGTATATCTCCTGGGAAATGTTGGAGAGATAGGGTCAGATGCGATTCTACAGGTTCAAGTGTTACTCATCTAGTGTGAATGGGCAGCGCTTGTAGTTGTGGGTAAGGTAGATGGTTATAGTAAACTGCTTCTATGTGATTAGGTATTGATTGAGTAGACGTAAAACTACAGGTGGAGTGGGTGATATTAGCATTCCGAGGAGGTATGTCGTAATAAAACATAATTTACCTATTGTCTCGCACTGTTTATATATACACTACACCTAAAGGGAGTGGGATGGCAATGCAGAGTATATACAGGTGTATACACTGAGTATGGTATAGTGTATGTATAGGTATAGAGTTGATTAAATCTCATAATTATGTGAAGGACAAGAATATTAGTTAACTTCAAGTCTAAAGTGAGTGAAAGTATTGTTGATTACCCTATGGTTAAAACCCGATTATTAATAATAATGATAATAATAGTAATAATCAGAATAATAATAATAATAATAATAATAGTAATAATAAAAATAATAGTAGTAGTAATAGTCATAATAATAATAATAAGAACAATAACAAGAATAATAACAATAGCCATAACAAAACAATAATAATAATAATAATAATAATAATAATAATAATAATAATAAATAAATAATAATAATAATAATAATAATAATAATAATAATAATAATAATAATAATAATAACAATCATAATGACGAAAGTCAACATCAGCACTGCAAGAGTTAAAATCATTATTTACATTTAATAAACACCACTCCTTTTTTCTTCTCAAATAATAATACAAAGTAGCCTTCGTATATGTATTAGTGTGTAAGTGGCTGCACATGACCCTTTGGAGGCACCTTAATATATATATATGCCTTTTAATGTGTAGATGAACAGGAAATGAATGTTCTTTGAAAGGACAAGTTCATCTATTATCGTTTACATGTGTTTGTTTATTGACACCCATCTCATACAACCAGCCACACCCTGACTGTCATTACTATGCTGCAGGTCTCACTACTTACCGTCATATAATATAACCCTCCCTTTGTAATCCTCTTAGTTGGGTAGGTTATGTAGAAGATCAGAAAGGATATGGCAGGGAAAAGAACTACCTTTAAACACAAGCAAATATAAGTGGCGTGGCTATGTTTTATAGGTCATAATAGCTATATTCCTTTGACAATACCAAGTTGAGAGGGTCTGCACTGGTGGTTGTAGCAGGTAGAGGATATGAAATAAATAAACTGTCTTCTATATTTTATAGACTGCAATAGCACCTATAACCTTACTAATAATTAAGAAGAAGAATCATAATATACAACAATATACAACAATATAATTATTTATACAACACAACTAACACCTATACAATAAATAGATAAATAAATAAATAACAAATAAAATAAAATAACACTGAAAACAATAGATAAAATAATAATAATAGTGATTATACACAGATAATAATGAATCACATCACACCACTATACTAGCCCTAAATCGTTTATATATTGCACTACCACATCACATCCGCTCATATTAGTACTTTCCACCTACAAACATGTTTCTAGATGTGAATAACTTTCTTGATATTACAGAGAGACAGGTCCCTAAGGTATATGGTGTCCCTTTATCACATCTACTATGGAAGATGATTCATAAAACATAAAAATTTACTTCTCCGGCAAAGCCGAACAACATAACTTATTATCATTGACTATAATACCTTTTACAGTTAGGTTTTGTTTGTATTTCATAATATCATTATTTTTTATTGTTTTCTCTATATGTATGTGATATTTATCAATATACACGGTCATATTTTCATGTTTTTATATTCTCTGTTTTATTCTAATTTCTCCTGCCCTCTCCATCGTTCTAGGACCTCTTCCTCCACGTTGCTGATGGGATTGACTGCAACGGTGACTTCTTTCTCCATCATTTTATTAGTTTATTTTTAAAAAGTACGTTTCCCTTTGACTGTATATACCCTCATCTTTCCACCTCTATTAGGTTATTAGGTATAGAAATTGGCTGATAGAGCTATTTTAACATGATTATATGCCTCTCTTCTCTATATACAAAGAGGCCTACATGTATATGTTCGGGAAAATAAGCGCGCAAGATGGAAGTGAAGGTATATAATTGATGAGTTATTCCAGGTTGGCGATGGATATAGAGAGAGGAAAATAGAGGCGAATGTAGATAGAGTATGATGCGATGGTAGTTACACAAATATATATAAGGATTAAAATGAGGGACTAAGAATAAGAAGGATAAAGTTAAAGAGTTAAAAAGGGAAGATAAACTGATCCTAGGGTGAAAATTCCGGAGAATATTCTAAATATTGTGAGAATAGGTAGTTGTCGATGGTTTGGTCAAGTATCACTAAAGAAGGCAATAGTTGCCTTGCGTAAGTATAGGTCTTTTATCGTCATGTTGTATAAACATACTAAGGATTGATATAAAGGTGTCTTAGTGTGGGGATGGTGTTTGATGTGGGCTAAGATGGGTAATGATACATGATACATACATACTATTACACTATTATACTACCATGAAAGCCTATTGTAGTAATAAGTAGTAAGCCAACTATACTCTATATCTCACAGGAGAAGGCAGCGTCTGCTTGGTTAGTGTAGCCCAAACACTACACCATTACCTCACTGTGGCAAGGAAGTTGGTAGGAGAACGGTTCATTAGTAAACTAAACTGTAGTGTACTATACTATACTGTACTCTACTAGACTATACTACTCTATAAAATACTATACTTTACTCTATTATACTATCTTATACTTTGTGTAAGATACGAAATAGAATCTGTTAGAGGCAATGGTAGAAGTAGGGTCCTATAGCTGTTACCTGTGCTTATTTGTTTTAATTTTGAATTTTTTTAGTGCTCTGTACCCCCGACTTATATAAGCACCTATCTATATGCAAATATTATATAATTTTACTTTTATTTCTCTCGTATATTCATTATAGTCACTATATATTTATCATGCTATTACATACACAGTATACTAGTATCATCACTTCTATCTACGCTAATGGCAGTCAATGCCCAGACCAATCAAGTCAGGGTCGTATAGTTAAAGCTATTACCATTTTGTCCTCAATCTATGCTACTATAGCAGAAATGCTTCATATACAATATGTCTTGTCACCTTTCCCCAAGTCAAGTGTATTTACATACGCTGATATCTTGTCACTAGTATATTGGTATTGATTCAGCCTAAACTATGTGTTTATCCAATGGTGTCAACGATAAACAGCGTGCATTACGAGCTTAATTTCCTTATAGAGACCATATTAGCGCTATTTATTGAATAGTTCAAGGTAGGCAGATAAAATCTTATTGTCATCTTAATTATTGTTCATGTTTGTCTTTGTTCCAGAAATACCAAACATACCATCAAGCTGTCATGTATACTATTATGTATATGCCTATACCGCCATATATACATCCCTTATATATATACCACCTTATCAAGCTAACCTCAAGACCATATTATGTCTTATAATGATTTTATTTCACTCACAATGCAGGGAGTTAATCTACAAACGGCGCAATCAGACGGAAGGTTTATCACGGTTGACTGTCTCACCACTCTCTCATTAGGTCATGCCCCCGCCATCATACCAGCCCCCACGTCTACCAATGAGCGGACAGTGGTGAGTGGCAACAGTGCAACGAAAATACGTAAAGTATACGAAACAGTGAAAGAGGCAGTTGATATGCTGAGGAGAAATCCTGGGCCCGATGGGGCGCCCCGACCTGTCTGTGTTATCATTGATGATCTCACAGCCTTTCTCTCTCTTGGCTATTCCCCTGTAGAGATTGCTGACTTTGCACAGTACTGTAACATCCAGGTGTGCAAGAGCTTAAAGGTATAATACATATATAATATACCCCCTCTCTCCCTCTCTCCTTGTCTTTTCTGTTATCCTTTATATATATGGCTTACAAATTCCTTTCCAAATTTGGTCAGATTTTTCTTGTCTAATAGGGGAAATATACGGGTAGCTCCTGTATGTGATTATTTATTACAGACTTAATGAAGGAATGTAGAGTCTTCTGTTATATTGTGTTCATACATATATACATACATGCATATTAACCCTACTGTGGTGTATACAGGGCTGTCTTGTAACACTGGGACACTTCAATAGTGATGCCGAAGATAACGAGCAAGTAAGTTTATGGTAACTGTTAGATATAAGGTATATAGTGGCTATTCTGTACGAGTGGTAAGGTGGTAATGATATAAAAATAAGATGGTTAATGTGTAGTTGTGTAGTCTAGGTTCAATGATTTTATAGTTGTCATAAGAAACTGGTAGCGTGTCTTTGCAATGTAATAGTAGAGATCTACTATTAATGGTTATTTATATGTATGTACCTACATACTGTAAGTCATTTAAAATAACTATGTATATTTATATTATATCATACACATATTGCATGAAACATATTATAATACTAGCAGTGATATAATTATCAGGGATAGGTTAATGAAATAAACAATCAGACTGATTATCCAGTTATGGGTATTCTGCTAAATAAAATAAAATAACTTTCTATGACGTAATGATAATATTATTTATTCGTCTTTGATCTTCTCCTATGTTAATCTATCTTTCCACTCTATCATTACAGGAACTACTTTATAATATCTTACAATATCGTGCTGATATACGACTGAGAGTAGAAGGGTTGGATACTGGCTTCTCCATGGATGTGCATGGGCAGGTATGTTATAGTTATCTATCTATTGCCTTAGTATAGTATGTTAGAGTAGAGTATAGTATAGTTAAAGTCATGACCCTTTGTCTTATATTATATAATCAGTCCACTTGTATTCAAACTTTAATTTTTTATTATATTTACTTTTAATGCTTTACTATGTTGGAAGCGTCTGTTTATGTATATATATATATTCTTTTTTTTTCTCCTTTGGTTTTTGTATTTCTACAAGATTACAAGATAGATTATGTTGTGTATGTGGTTGGAATGGGTTCAATAGTATGTGTTTTGAGGCTTATGGAGACAGAACGGGGAAGAATTACCTGTATAGGTTCTGACTTATAAGTGATAAGATGCATGGAGTTCAGCAGCGATGGGTCAGTGTGGCACATACATATATATACATACATATAGATATATAGATTAGGAGAGATCACGAATGATATGGCTTCATTGTGTGAGTTAGTAGTGCAATGTGCTAATTAATAGGTATATTTCAAGTATATTGAATACAGGCCGATTGTAGATAGATGTTGGTACTAGTAACTTTGGCAACTAACCGATATATCAGTTGAGTGGAATAGATAAAATGTAGAAACTATACAATGTTGAAAGGTCAAAACAGGTTTTATAATATTTGATGATTAAGTTCATATGATAGCTTCACCTATATATCGCCCATGCTAACTGTGGCTTATTTTTTAGGTAAACTTGCAAAGAAATGATACGGACAAAGTCCGGAAGGTGCACTACAAGGCTGTGGACAATAATGTGTCCCTCTTTGCAATGGGAACCTCTTCAGCTGTGCTATAAACTGGCTTGATTAGCGTGATGGTGGTCTATTTTTGGCTAGTGTCTGTTAAGACCCTGATAGAATTGGTTATCATACGTGTGTAGTTAGGTACCTGTTAGTGGAACACTATTGTATTTAATTTTTTCACAATGAAAGGTGTTGTTTTACGAAAAGTATTTAATGAATAAATGTTTTCCCCTTGTTGATTTAGCAACCTATCTGGCCATTTATTCACATTTATCATGTGCCCAAGTCAACTTATTATTTACTGATGTGATAGTAAGCCATTTTAAACTTATTTATAGGTATGGGAGATTTGGCCATTATGAGAGATAGATTGTATACTTGTCATACAGGTTAGTATAGGCGTATGTTATGTGTACATTATAAGTATTGTATATTGTATATATAGAGCTGATTAGTGATAAACCTAGCGCCACTTAGAGTATGGGTCTAGTTTAATTAACAATAATAAACATCACGTGAGGGTCATTACTTTAGCGGTGGGACACTCATTAATAGATACTGTTGTTGCGGTTAAAATCTTGTTATATATATATACTACAAGCCAGTATAATGATTTGTCTGGAGTTCAAGCTTGGGGATTTGATTTTAATGTTTGCAAACAGAAATAGATATTTAGGAATCAATCTAGTTATAAGTTAACTATAAGAAAGTGAGAGTATAGTACGTTTACAACGGAACACCACCTTACTAAAGTGAAAATAATCTTAGGTCCAATCCATAGCTTAGTTGTTAGGACTATATTATGTTATGTTACTGAGAGGTATGTCACTTTCACCGAAACTATGTAACCAAACCTCAAGTCTATCTATATAAAGGACCGGCAAGTATACCCGTAAATAAATGTTGTTTGACTTAGATTAAAAGTATCTTTGTTATTGCAATAATAGCCCGAAACCAGAATAATACTTCTTCAAAAGACGACATCAGTACAGGTACAAAACGCAAGTTCGTACTAACTACCATCACTGCATCACAGTCTGCAAGACAGGACTAAAAGGTTAGAGTAAACCTTGAGTCCAATTCAGACGAGTCAACTGGTTACAAACGGTCTGACGAGACTCCTCTGCTGGTAGACTTGGACTTGGATTCCACCTCAACAGATAGCCTAGGATCAGCGATAAGCTCGGAGGAAAGAAACTTCATTGACCAAGACTATGACAATACAAACTATATCTGCTGAGTTCTAGGATTGTCTCCTAAACTCGGGCAGTCACTGGTAATGTAATTGAAGCCATTTCTATGCTCAGATGTTTACTTCAGCTTATGTTGAGGATTGGATAAGCCAATAACCAATATAATCCAGAGAACTACTTAGATGTAATGGAATGGTCCTACCATTGCGAAAAATATGGTTGATTTCAATTATATGGGGCTTACCAATGGTAAAATATTTGGTTTTTAAGACAAATGAGTTTACTGATAATAAAATTATTTATTTTGGAGCGATGTAAAAATAAAAATATCATGATGCCTGGTTTCTTTATCAGCTCTCTTCTCTTTAATGTTTTCCTAATTTTAGCCTCTACCTCTTGGTGGGTAATGGTTGTTATTGTCGATTTCAGTTTATGTAGTCATCAACAAGATATTGCAGTGATAATCGCATTGTGGTGTATCCCAACCAGCGATTTCACCGCTGTGGTAATTATCTCACTCATGTTCAGGACGGCAGCCGACTATTGTAAGCAGATAATTTATGATAAGGACTAAACGGCCTTTATACAGTATCCCCACAAACTCCTCCAGAGTCTTCAGTCTGTCTCAGTTAGTTGAAACCTTTTTAACTTTCGAAATATAGTATTTTATATGTAGAATACTTTAGAATCCGGCAGTGATAGTTTATATTATATTATAAATATTAGTATATCAGATTATATAGTACATTAAAATTCATATTCTCGGTTGGTATGGTGAGTTAGACTATGAGTATGATGGTGCCAGATCACAAGTTTCAAATTAGTTTGTGCCATATCAATTTTCCGGTGGCCGAATTCAATGCCTTCACTAGCGGACGATTGAGAGTTGTTTTTGGGCCTAGGTTCATATATGCGTAATTCTGTTTTGAGTTACGTTTCGACCAACAAATGTCCAAGTTTATATTATATTATCTTACCTATAATTATTTTTCCTGTTGTAGATGTAGCTAGAATTTTCAGCTATCCAGTGCAGCGTGTATGTAGAAATATGAGTATAAGTTGTGAATTGTTGAATTGTTACGCTATGACCACACATAATATTATTATATTGGTATTATGCTCAAATATATCACTAATATACAGGCCATTAGCAAAACAACGGAGACATAAAGAATGCTATAGGACATGAATACTCTATTATCAGTAAGCCAAGCAAGTATAAGAAGGATGCTAGCTAGGGTCATAACTAGCTCTCTTGTTTGCAAGAATTCTTGTCTGCATTGCTCATTTCTTTGTTAATCCCTCTACAGACTACTCATCTATAAAACGTTTTGTATATATACATTAATTTAATATGAAGATAACACTCTTATGTACTATAATGTTTGTTATAGAGTAGCGATCATAGCATTATAAATAGAGCATACATTTGTTTTATATATACCACTCATGCATACACCCACCCATATTATTGTAGTTTAAACTCGCTCTGACACCCATTAATATAGCTAGATTTTTTATTCTGTTATGTGCCTGCGTCAAGCGGAACATATTATATATAAGAGCAAAAGCAGGTGATCCTAAATGACAGTACAATGTCTTCCTCTACTGGAATAAATGGGAATGACAGGTAAACATGGAGTGCTCATATTGCGAGATCACTACCCTACTATAACCATCAAACAGGCTGATCATTTTTCAAAGAGAAAAATAGTTGCTTAAAACTGAGGGCGGTTGAGAAGGCTGGGTACAGCGTTGTTCTTGTAGAAGTCAACAATCTTCTGAGACTTCTCGGCAAGAGCCTTAGGAGTGAAACCGAAGTACTCGAAGATCTGAGGTGCGGGGGCAGACTTACCGAAGGTAGTCATACCGTGTTGAACATGAGACCACTTCTCCCAGCCAGTGACGCCAAGGGCCTCCACGCTCATAACAGGAACACCCTCGGTGAGCACGCTCTTCTGGTACTCGACGCTCTGCTCAGCGAAGAGGTCCATGCAAGGCATGGAGACAACGCGAACGGGGAAGGGGCACAACTTGGCAGCCTCAATGCAGGCAGGCACCTCGGAGCCGCTGGCGACAAGGATGAGCTTGGCATCCTCGGCATCTTCAATTACGTAAGCACCGAAGGCAACCTTCTCGGCGGTGGAGTTACGCTGCTGGGGAAGAGCCTGGCGAGAGAACACCAAAACCTGTATAATGATAAATTATTTAGTCATAGCATAGGTATATGAAAAACTAATAGATTAAAATAAACAAAATACAATCATAAGAGGGAAATAATTCAATGTAAAGGGACTAAGGAATGACAAGAGACAATGGAATTTGGATATGTAGAGATGAAATGAAATGCAGTATTGACATAAAATAAAGCTGTAGAATCAGGGTCAAGGACTTACGGTGGGGCGGTGGCGGTTCTCAAGGGCAATAGCGTAGGCACCGGAGGTCTCGTTACCATCGCAAGGGCGTAGACCAAGGATGTTGGGCATAGAGCGAACGCAAACCATGGCGTTGATAGGCTGGTGAGTGGGACCATCCTCACCAAGACCAATGGAGTCGTGGGTCATAATGTACAGAACACCGAACTGACTCAAGGCACTCAAACGCACAGCGGGGAGAGCGTACTGAATGAAGTTGAAGAAGGTAGCACAGAAGGGGATAAGACCTCCATAGGCTAAAGAATGGAGAGGATCGAATTAGAACATCACCTTTATACGTATGGCAACAATTAGGTATAAATGTGTAATGGAAGTTAAGAAGAATAAAGGTGTGTCGGGAAGGACAACCTAGATAGCAAAAGAACTGCATGTAGAATCATAACATCAAGAATATTTAACTGTAAATAAAAAAACTTACCGATGAAACCATTGCAGATGGAAGCCATGCCGTGCTCACGGATACCGAAGCGAAGGTAGCGACCCTCAGGGCGGCTGGGCTGGTAGTCAGTGCTGCACTTCATCCAGGTAAGGTTGGAGGGGGTAAGATCGGCAGAACCACCAACCAACTCGGGGACAACGGGGGCAAGAGCGTTAATAACAATCTCGGAGGTCTGACGGGTAGCGAGGGCCTTGTCAGCGGCAGTCCACTTGGGGAGGGCATCCTTCCAGCCGGCGGGGAGGACACCGCTCATGCGGCGCTCGAACTCGCCAGCCTCGGTGGGGTAGGCAGCCCTGTAAGCAGCGAAAAGGTTGTTCCACTCCTGCTCCTTCTGGGCACCGATGGCGACAGCCTTACGGAACTCAGCAAGAACCTGAGTTGTGAAATGGTATTAGAACGCTTATGAGCAGGGAGGGCTCGGGATGTTCTATATGCAATATGGATGATGTATTATAGCTCGGTCAAGTCAAACTAACATTATTACAGAAGCAATAAGTGAATGTGCAATGTTACGTTATAATATGCATTTGCTCTTATATTAGCAATGTTAGAAAACCAATTAATAGTAAGGGCAGAAGAGAATCATACATCTTCCTGGACGAAGAACTTCTTGGTGGGGTCGAAACCGAACTTGGTCTTAATTTGGGCAAGGTCATCAGCCTTAAGAGGAGAGCCGTGAACACTGGCGGTGCCCTCGTTGGTAGAACCGAAACCAATGGTGGTCCTGAGGGAAGAAAGGAAAAGGTGAGTATTGTACAATACGGAAAGAGGTGTAGAGATTAAACATGAAAGAAAGTACTAAAAGTAATAAAATGGTGTTATCTAGTGGAAAAAGAAAGATTCAATATTTATGAGAAATAAATACATACTTGACAGAGATAAAAGTGGGGCGATCGGTGATTGTCTTGGCCTCCTCAATGGCGGCAGAAAGAGCAGAGAAGTCACTGTCACCGCTCTGGACGGTGATGGTGTGCCAGCCATAAGAGCGGTAGCGGGCAGGGACATCCTCAGTGAAGGAAACCTCAGTAGCACCTGCAATTAGATAGTTAAGTTAAGTCAACTAAGCTAAAACGTCCTATCTGCCATATTTTCTTTACCACTTTATCTTTAAATTGTTCTTCACTTATGAAACCATTCTCAGATATCATATTATTCCAAATAACGATTCAGTGCATGTGTAATAACTATCCACAATCAAGACCTACCATCAATGGTGATCTTGTTGTCATCATAAAGTACAACAAGGTTGTCGAGCTGAAGGTGACCAGCGAGAGAAGAAGCCTCGCCAGAGACACCCTCCTGGAGGCATCCATCCCCAACAATGCAGTAAACCTTGTTGTTCACAATGGGGAAGTTAGGCTTGTTGAAAACAGCGGCCATGTGCTTGCTGGCCCAGGCCAAACCAACAGCGTTGGCAATACCTTGACCAAGAGGACCGGTGGTCACCTCAATTCCAGGGGTGACAAAGTTCTCGGGGTGGCCAGGGGTCCTGGAAAAGAAAAAAGAACAAAAATGTTACTCCTGTTCAATAGTTTATGCTATATTTTCACTAGGAATGCAAGCCTGACATAACTAAAAGCTAGAAAGTAGGAGGATAATCATTCTATGTATTTCCTTATCTAATAATACTATTATCAACCTGCAATAGAGATGAACTTCGATTGGAAATGTGTGCTTACTTGCTGTTAAACTGACGGAAAGACTTGAGGTCATCCATGGAAACATCATAACCAACAAGGTGGAGCATGGTGTACTGAAGAGCGCAACCGTGACCATTGGAGAGCACGAATCTGTCCCTGTTGGTCTGAAGGGATATATATTATAAGAATGGGGCTCAAATTTCTCAATGCATATTATATTATTGTTGTGAATTATTATTATTATTATTAAATGAATGTATACTAAAGTGTATAAGGGAAGTGGTAGTGTGTTTTCCTAACCCAATGCCTTCGGTAACGATGTCCGATTGCAAAGTGACAATTATATAACAACAAAGAGATTGTAACTGGAGCATGAAAGGGTTTAATAAATCCACTTACCCACTTGGGGTTCTTAGGGTTATAGTTCATGGTCTTGTTCCAGAGTGTGTAAGCAATAGGAGCACAGCCCATGGGAGCACCTGGTGGTTGAAAAAAAAAGACATTAGTTTTAATAAATAACATAAACACCATTAAAAACTATAAATGAAGAGTAACTATATAAAAAGCGCGCAATTAAGATAAAAATTTTATTTCGTACCAGGGTGGCCCGAGTTGGCCTGGGAAGGCAGCTCAGCTGCGAGAACACGAATGGTGTTTACACACTTCTCTTCCATATTAGCCGCCATTTTAAACTTTTTACGATTATGAAGCATGTGGTGTTTGATTTTATACCTGCGGCAGCTCAAGAAAATTATGCAAATTTTCACATGTAAATGATTGGTTGTTTAATTTCAAAAGTCAAATGAAATATATGAAATATATGGGCTTCTGTTCCAATATTTTTTAACTCTCCACGAATTTCAGGCTTGCCCCGTTTATATTTTTAACCCGAGATTGACTCGTTTTGCTACCTCAGTTGGCCCGACAATGATGACTGCGAACTTCTAATCACGCTGAAAATGAATGGACGAAAAGCATAGTTCGAGCGACCCGCTACATCGCCCCATCTATGATACCAAAGCAAACCGATTACATAATTATTTTGTGCATTTTTAGGGGTAAAACAAGTCTAATTTAGTCCACACCATAACGTTATTAGCAATTAACGCTTCTTTTATAAATTAGAGCATCGTGTCCACGGGTAGATCTTTGAATAACACCTTTTTTTTCTTTTTCTTTCCTTTTTTTTTTTTTTTTTTTTTTTTTTTTTTTTTTTTTTTTTTTT